>JAQGBY010003570.1:0-18851 GCA_034698785.1 Mycogona germanica | reverse complement strand
ACGTCATTACAGAGTATAGCACGTGAAAAATGAGTTACTTCACATTTAACGTTTGCGTTTATCGCGTGTCATCGTGTTAACGTAAAATAGCCGGTAAATTGAAACAATATTGTTTTGATCAATCTTTAGAGAAATTAAACTCTACGTCGTTTCATTTCGAATCGACTATCCATTTCGCCTGCCATTTCTACCGCAAATAAGTCTTGCGTGTCTTTCCGGACGACCCTTTCCGGTGCAATTTTATGTTATCACCTTTCGCTTTTTGCCAATGGCAACGGGCTTCACTTTATTTGAATACCTTCGCGCCTGGAGTCGGGCATTTACCCCACTCAAATATCCTCTCTCCGCCATCTCACTCACCCTGACAGGGTCCAAATTACGCTAAAACAAAATCCTTATCGAAACCTAGCAATTAATGGACCACGTCTATGACTGGAGTTGTACACTTGTGACTGCTAAAAACTTCATATTTTTAAAACATCAGTCGAGCCATTAACATAAGGAATTAATAATGTGACTAAAAAATCTATTGACAATTTTATTCCGGGATCTCAGGACCAGAGGATTCAAATTTACGTGATTGAGAAGTTAAGCTTCAAGATTAAAAAATTGTAACCGGGAGCAATTATTTTAAACTGATTTTGTTTTTGGCACGAAGTGTGGCATTTTTTTCTTCGGCAAAAGTCAGTAACCGAGGGAGGATGCCAACCGCATTGTTATATTGTCGTGACAACAGTTTGAAGAAGAAAAAATAGAACAAGTGTCTTACCGGGTCTCCGATTACTGCAAGAAACTAAAATGCCATCATTTGGTAAAATGGAGTTCCAATTTGCACCCGCGAGAACCTCGCTTTTATTCTGCCCCAGGGAATTCATTCCAATCTTCACTTTCATCCCCTCACTTTTTCTTTTCATTCTCTGACTCCTTGATGGGGTCCTTTCGCTCTTCCTTCATTCACCCCCTCACCCCTCCATACCCACCACCACCACTCTTACATCTCGCCTTACAACACCAGCAAAATGTATATTATGATGATCCATTATTAGCCGAGATGAGAAACCCCCGCTTAAAAATATTGCCAACGAAAGAGACGGCGTCCATTAATATGTGTGCTTGTGTTCTTCCTGCTGTTATTGTTATTGTTGTTATTGTTACAGGCGGGTGGTGGTGGTGGGGTTGCCATCAATCAGCACACTCGAAATTATTAGCTAACCATGCGATGTGATGAGTATGGTGGGTAGAGGGGAGACGACAGATATGAACAAACTTTAAATATTAATTTTGCAATGTACTCGTAAACACTATCTGGTAAACTTACTCTATCCGAGAGTTAATTACACGAACAATATGATATAATTCAATTTTTGTAACAAAACACTTTCGACTAAGACTTATCAGGTGAAAGGTTTCCTTTAGAAGTTTTCTGAGCAGGAACCTTTTCCCCTAGTACATTTTCACAATTTTTGTACAATGATTGTGCGAGGGTGGGTCAAAAAGAGCAAAGCCAAAATCGCTCAATTTCGTCAATCTTTCGTAAAAAAAGTACCCAAATAATGTTTGGGACCATGGTTAAGGGACTATACTTGCTCCGGAAACACGATTGCTTACACAACACACACAGCTTAGCATTGAATACCCTAGGCTAGACATAATTAACGGAGCGCCCCCGGGGGGTGGGGGGTTTAGTTCGGAAACGCTGGTTGATCTCCTTAACAAATACTTTGTATCGTAAGGCAATTTTGATTTTGTGTTTCCATTTAAACGATATCTCGATTCGGTCTTCTTTACTGAGCGCCATTTCGGAAACACATAATTTTTTATTTTTTTGAAATTTTTATAATTCACTGAAGTGACGGGTCACACACAACAGGAAGATTCTGTACCCCTCTCGGTGCTTAGGCACTATGTGAGAGGCACATTTTCACCAGTACCCCGGGATCGAGTAATCGAGAGCCGGCGCCGGGAATCGAACCCGGGACCGCCGAACCACAGTCCGTCGCTTAACCAACTGCGCTACGAATTATTAGACCTCGTAATTCAGAGCCCTTTGAAAAGAAGACATTTGTGAACCCAGCTGTCAAGTTTTAAGTGAATCAGCCAACATTTCGCAAAGATTTGATAAAATTTAATTTATTCTTCGTTTTTTCTGGATCACGAAAAAGTGAGACAACTGCTGAGAGAATCTTAGCCTCACCCAGTACAGCATTTATGCGAGACAGTGGTGGTTATCACGGGATGTGTACATAGGGAAATTATTGTTTATCCCCCCTTCCCACCATTGAATAAACATGTGTTGGAAGGATGTAACAGGGTGTTGCATCGATAAAAAATCAAATATTTACAGAACAAATTTGATTTCCGAGAGGCTCATCATTCTTCTCCGCCTCCACCTTCCTTCCATCTCCTTTTCCGGCGGTCCAGAGGTCGTCTCACCCGCCAAGTTTATGAACCCTTTTTCGTGACGACGCCAGTTGTTGACGCGATCCTCAGTTGAGGAGATGGGTTATCAAGTTTTTTTCTCGGTAGAAAAATGTGTATCTGTTTTGACCGGCTCCGTCCTGGCGAATAAACAGTGCACTTGACAATTTTTTTTCTCTTTTATTTTTCGGATCGATCGATCGTGTGCGCGTAAAGACCCCACTTGTCGACGACGAGCGGTGCTCCATCAAAATTTCTAGATGACGTACATCTATTTGGCAGTCATGAAGGACGTTCTGTTCTGAACCGGAAATTTGCTGAGTTCGGAGATTTTTCCAGGCAAGTCTTCATTTTTCGATAATACGCAATTCCATTTTTATGCGGATGTCGAATGGCGTTCTGACGCTTTTCTCATACAAAATGGATCAATAATTCGATTGTTGAAAAATAATATCAATATTTCGAATTTCAAAAAATTTAAATATTGAAAAAGAGCACCAATTTTAAAAATAATGATTCAATAATTTAATAAATCAATAATTTAAAAATATAAAAATTTAGAATTATCAGGAGTAAAATAAATAATTGTGCATGTGCGACTCGTGTAATAGATACAGACTTGATTTTTTTGTTTTTTTTTTAAAATATTTTTCAATCAACTTTAGTCAACCGCACTACAGGCGTTACGTCCCCTCATGGTGCTTCGGCACTGTGCGAGAGGAACGACCAGTACCCCGGGATCGAAATTTTCCAGAGTCCCCGCCGGGAATCGAACCCAGGACCGCCGAGCTACAGTCAGTAGCAATACCGACTGCGCCACGACCAGTGTTACAACCCAAGAAAAGATAGCGATTCTGGGTAATTGTGATAGGACAGTTCCGACTTCGATTCCCGACACGACCTCTCTCGATTTTTCAATCCGGGAATACTTGGTTTAAAAAAGGGGGGGGCCCTAAAGCGCCGAGAAAGTCAGAAAGCTACAGAATCTCCCCTGTCGAGTATCTCATTAGACTTAAATTAATTA
Source organism: Mycogona germanica (assembly GCA_034698785.1). Lineage (NCBI taxonomy): Eukaryota > Metazoa > Arthropoda > Diplopoda > Chordeumatida > Chordeumatidae > Mycogona > Mycogona germanica. Next base: position 15,409 of record JAQGBY010003570.1, on the reverse strand, counting down.
AAATAATTTAAAACATGATCAAAAAGTTTTTTTATTAATATTTGTTAAGGGGTATATATACCGCTTGATTTAACCGCTCAAAACCTGGAAATTTTGCCTAGCCCAGGCTTAGGATCGAAAAGTTGTATCATGTCAATACTTAAAAGATGAGCAATAATTCTCAAAAACGGAATCAATTTATTGCACGCATATAAAAGCTGATAGCTTCAGCATCACTCGTATAAATATTGCCAACCCCCTGGCAATGTTGCAACTGAAATAAAAACTTTGAAACCATGCAAAAATATGCCCATACTTGAAAATACAAAATTCCCGAAAATTCGGTACTCTCTTCAAAGGTAAGTTAAAGCTAGCTTAAATAAACATCAGAATCTTTCACCTAAAAACAAATTACAGTAAAATACAAATTTGTCATAGTTGAAAGTGAATTTAAACGAGAGATGGCGTATAGTGTATTATTTTTCTCAAATTGAAGTCAAAGACTTCATAAAGTGTATTTAGAAAGAGCCATAAACATAAGGTTCTTGTGAATTCGTGATGCGAAGCTGAGATTAAAATTAAGGCTGACCCGAGGAGTGGGGATGTAAAAGGGGAAGACAAAAGGGGGAGGCAATTTCCGCTCTCCTCGTTTGGCACCGGATGATCATCATGCCAATTTAGCCAACCTTAGTACAGTCTCACGTCCGGCCAAACAAATTGGCCAAAGTCATTAGTAGGTTGTCACAAGTTCGTCGAGCCTATGCAGTGCATGCACATATGGAATGATATACAATCCACGTGTGTGTATATATGTAAGGGGTATGGAGGGCAGGGGGAGGACGAACATAATAGCATATTGTAAGGGAGAATGGCAACACTCAAGACATCTGATTAGCAACCATTTCATATTTCTTCCGGCAGATTGAACTCGATGCTCGAGTTCGATGAATGATGGTCGAATAGGGTCTGTTGTATATCGTAGGTTCGCGTGTATAGCAGGGGTGAACATACTTTTTGACTCCGCCTTCAATACCTTTAATCAAATATGGAGAAAAAAATTATGCCCTTCGCATAGTGCCTAATTAAGCACCAAGAAACGCCCTACAGTGAATGAAAAAAAGTAATTATCATACATTGGTATTTTTATGGACCACTATTTAATGATGGAGAAAATTTCTATATATGTAAATACTCTGTAGCAATTTTTGCTGACGTGCAACGTTTGAATTTTTGTGTCATATTTATGTTTGGTCAATATTATATGCTTGAGAACAACTGCTAAAATAGAATTTATTTTATATAAAGTGAATTTAAATCTCAAAATACAAAATATCGATGGTGTATTTTTGTTTGGCTTGACCAAAATTAGTGAATTTTGGTCGTTCCCACTCATTCTGTTTAATCACCACTGCTATAAAGTCCTGGAACAAGGTGGTGAGTTGACAGATAATCGTACCGAGTCAGACGATCTCGCTCAATTTTCGCGCTCCATTTTCGATCATTTCGCTCATCGATATACATGGAGCGAAATGAATCGTGAACGATACGTAGCGAGATCACGTGCCGCACAAACTGCGAGCGCGATTTCTTGGCACCCGCGCTTGACTTAAGCGCCGTTTACATTATCTATCATCGCTCGTTTGGCCTCCCATGGAAACGCCATTTTGTTTGGGCCCGACACGTACATGCGACGAAAGATTTAATAGATCAGCCTGGCTGGAGATTTAAACCCTCCCCAAACAAAATGACATTTCCATGGAACCACCCGTGTGCGATGATCGATAGTGCAATCCCTCTTTGCTGAGCACTGACCCTCTGAGCACCGTCTTTGGTAGGAACGAGCGCATAGAAGCAAACAAAGTGTAATTACCAAGATTGGGCGGAGAACTCGAAAACCCACATAGAGACAGTGTACCGTTAATAATTACACGTACCTAATTAACCGTGCGCACTTCTCGATCGGAATAAATATAGGGCCCGACATGACTGCGCCCAAGACCAAAACAACTCGTATCAAAGAGATGCGCGCTGCTGGAAAATTAAGTCAAGACGGAAAGAAGATAAATGGGAATCTAGGTGGAGGATTGACTAAGGGAAGGGGCCGGTGCGATATTTGGCCCCCAATTCACTTTGGCACCAAACTGGAGTTTGCTATATTACAAAATACAATTTTCTTTCCATAGATGCAGTGTATTAAACCAAGTTTTTTCGCCAATGGGAATGCACGAGGAAAATATCGTGTGTGTAATTTTAACTTGCACGTTTTGTATCCAATTGAATTAATAATACATTCGATTCGAAAACCGGAACATCCGTTTGAAAATACGACCGGGTCACAAATTTTTATGGGGAAAAAGGTATGCGGGGCACCATGAGGGGGAAAAAAATTAAATTACAGCACATTGTAGTTACGAATTTTTGACAATGATTAAAATTATTGCTGAATTTTTTTTCTGGGGCTGGAATCCTGAAGATTCAGTCACGATTTGATGTAAGCACCGGGCCCGAGATTTCTTTCTGCGGCCCCATCTTCCAAACCTAGCTCGTTCAGTGAGTTATCTAATTTGTTACAGTCGAGTTTATTTTCTTTCCAAATGGTTGAAACTCCGAATTGGCATTTTGCTTTATTTCCTTCTGCAACCAATTTTAATTTTTCACTTGAACGAGCATGTTGGAGAAATTTGTAATTGAAACCATCCGAAATAAACTTCATCAGGATAAGTGAAGTCTTTTCGACACAGTTGGATACAGGGCCTATACTAAGCCTATGAGTTGATTCCAATTTTAATTCCAATGGTATTTGACTCTTAATCAGTGATTTTTACTGATTCGACTCCGATGCCGGTCTATTACATAAACAAAATCTGTAAAGCTGGTTTAATCGAACATACAATTGAAATACACAGGTGTGCGAGAAATATTTCATGTCTATGAATTTAAAAATTCTGCGCGAAAACAATACTGTTGGGGCTCCGACCTTCACTGTTTAAAAATATAATTTTCTTATTCCATTTTTAATAATTTTATAATATTAGGCAACAGATGATTGCGGACGACCCTCCGCGCGAAGATGGCTGAGAAGATGAAAAATGTTTCTTCTTGTCGTCACCAGATGGCATTGACTATTCTCGCATTCGCAACTGGATTTTCATTGAGAGACTACAGAGTCGGGTAGTGACTACAAGCAGCGCGTGGATCCCTACGAGAAGCGCGAATTTTTTTAACGTAGGCCGTTTCACCACCGCGTCGCGCTATTTCCTTACACCAGCACATACTGACGGAAACACTGGAATTTGTCAGAATGATGAAACACTCTATAGTTTAAAGAAAATCAATCGCAACAAAAATATTTTCGAAATTCTAACTAAACTTATGGTTTATCTACAAACACCAAATGACCATAAATCCACGAGACTCGAACGTGAAACTACCTAGTCGGAGGCGAGGACCGAGGCGCTTAAGGATTGGCGAACAGAATGTAGACGCATTGACTATTCATACCCTAGTTGCACTCTTAAGCATGCTCTGGGAAATTTGAATTGCGATAGATTGGTGACAAATGCGCCTTCGAGGCTCTTCCCTGAAAAACTGATCGTGTGACCATTCGGTTTCGAAAGTAAACGCACCTTGACCAACACATTGGAAATTCTTCAACACAATTGAGAGGGTCGAATTTTCCTTCTTGAACGTGCAGGATTTTCTTGTCCTAGCACAGACTCGCCTCGCAAGCTAATGTCTGAACGCTCCCCTCTTAAGCTCGCTTGAGTTAAATATGCGTGGTAGTGTAACCAGGAGATTGTAGTAGATTGGGGGACGCGCGGTTCGTTTAGGGAGAGATTTTCCGGTGTGTGTCGTTTCTCGTTTCAGTCAGTTCGTGTCTCTCGCGTAAAAAGTGTGCAGCTGTGTCCCAAAGCACCTTTGTGAAGGTGTGTGTTTTGCTTCCCCGTATTTGCAGAACCCGGGGTACAGACGTCTCATCGCATCCACGGGGGAAATTCTCGGTTTTATTTCCGCCGAGTGTCTCGAGTTCCCCACCGCTGGATTTTTTTGGACGTCCTTGACTGCGTGTGTTATTCGTCCGGTTATGTGACACAACACTCTTTGGGGGCCATGCGGTCTACCCCCGAGACGTGACTTTCTGTCCTTGAAGGACGCTTTCGGCGTGCGAGTGTACTACCCTGGGCACAATCACGCGTCAATCTAATTAAAGATCATCCGATTTTCGGAAGCATCAACCAAAAGCAGGATTATTGTGTGCGCTCGGTGCAGATTTGTTTGTGTGCGCAGTTTCAACTCAAAACCAGTGCGAGATTATAATATAACTGGGGCTTGAACGATTTGATCGAAATTTAGCAGTCAAGTGTCAACATTTCTTTTCGGATGTGTCGTCACGGTTCACACGATTTATGGGCTCTGCTTCACTCGACGGATTCGTGAACCGACCCATCGTCAATCTCATTCAGAATTTCTACCTTTGTGGATATTTTTTAATGGACTTGACAGAATTCGGCGCGGTGTTGTGAGCCTCTCTCTAAAATGCGTTCTACTCCTCGACCGAGGCTCTCCCGTTTGGGATAAAAATAGGACTGGGTCGTAAACTGGGGAAGAGGTGGAAGGAATATCCTCGTTTCGTGGAAATTAGCATATTTTTTTTTGTCGCTCGCCATGGCGAGCAAGGTGCGTGATGAATAAATTTAGCGGGACGCCCCCGCTCTCTCGTTCCTCGCATGTCCTCGATCGCTGGTCGTAAATTTACCGACGAGGGTCTGTCAGCGAATTCCGTGAACCGTTCAGTGTGCTTCTGTGGTGCCGTAATTCTCTACTGTCGTCGGCACCTTTTTTTTAAAAGGCAGCGTCGCTATTTTCGATCTTGGTGATTTTTTAGTGCAAATTTTTCCCACCCTCGAATGGAGATTGTGATTTTTTTCTCCTAGAAATAGCAAAATTTTCGACGTTTTTATCGAACCGTGTGCTATTTTTCCCCCCACCAGGCCTTTGTGTATGCGTTTGTGATGCCAATGTAGGAGGGAGGGGATCGTTGGTTGGAGGACTCGATCATAGAAGGAGGAGGCAAGCGATCAGCTGAGCTGATTTCGCGTATTTTATTTGCACAAAACTGATATCCGTCAAACGGTTGCATCGCGTCTCTGTTTCCGCGACGTCTCGAATTATGATTGCAAAAAAGTTGGAGAACAACGATAACAAAAAAATTGTTGTCACGGTCGGGGAGATTGGCCTGTTCACCGAACCGACCTGAAATCGGGCAACCGACAAAACAAACCCTTCCCCATCCGTCACCAAATATTTTACTAGTATTGTTTTGTACAATCGTGCGCAGGCTGTGTCTCCTAGTTCCAGTTTTTTTAGGAGATCCAAAAAATTATCACTTCGAGTTTAGATTCGGTTAAACACGTACTAAAAATTTATCACGAAACGTCATAAGGGGTGTGGATTGAGACTTATTACTTCGGTCACCTCGGCGATGGCGTGGGCCAAGGCGGCCTGCCCCCGATGACAATTGGGCCGCGAATCCCGGAAGTGACGACCTGCATCGCCGTTATTAAACTCCAAACCAGGGGTTGGACCCAGCTAGGTGGATCATCATCATCATGGTGCTGCCCGGGTTGCGAACTCTGAAATCGTTGTTGGGGAATTCTAATCGAAGGTAAGATTCCCCACAAAACATTCTCACATCTTGTGCAGAGACAAACGCAAATAATTCAAAAATGTATTTGTTATTGATGCACTAACTACTTGTATTAATTCCCTCTTGGATAAATAACATGGCAACATTTTTTCAGAAATATTTTTCAAAATGTGACCTTTTAGTTTTTACACGTTGGAAACCTCGGCTGGGAATTTTTCATTCTTCTAAGATTGCAACGAAATATATCGCATTGTGTACAGAATATGTGCGGTTTTGTTTATTGTTCAGTATTTGAACTGTCAAGTGATTAGAACCCGTTAGAGCAAAACGGGAAAAGCTCAACCAACTAACACGAAGAAGGTCTTCTCTCGAATTACTTACACAATAATATTATCAGAGAAGGCCTTCCTTCATGTTGGTATCGCATCCCCATGGCGTTTTGTTGGCGGGGATCGGTTTGCCCGGTTCTATCTCGTCTATCCGACATGTTAATGCGATACGTCATTTGTTTTGTGTGTGCGTTAACCTTTTTCGCCCGGAAGGGGAGGAGGGAGGGAGGAAGTAACCCGCTCGACGCTGATAAGATTGTGTACAGTGTCCGTGCTGGTTAGGGGTGGGGGTGTCAACTTCCCCCCATTCCCCAAATTCCCCTCAGGTGTGACGCGGAAGATGGACGACCGCAGGGGCCAAAGGTTGGCACAAAACGACAGCACAAATGCAGGGGGTTTTGACTTGAGCGAGCGAGAGCTGGAAAAAACGGTAATGAGTGAGATCTAAGGTTTGACCAATCGTTGCGATCGATAGAAATGCTGTTTTATCTCGAGTTTTAAAAAAACCAACCTTAAAAACAAATATTGTGTAGGTCTTTTCACCTTTTTGACAGCGTCTGTTGAAGCGTCGAGGAATCCATTTATTAACGACGAAGTGAGATTTGGATGGAAACTCACCGTGAAAGAAATCGCACCTCACGAATTGGCCAACAAACTGTTTTCGATTACATATACATGTGTGGAGATTGCTATTGCGCCGTAGCTCAATCGGTTTGTGTTTCTTTGAGCTTTTCGATCTGTTTCCCCCCCCCAAACCCCATTATCGATTGTCGATTGTATTCCAGGCAACCGTCAGAAATAAAAAAAAGAAGTATCGCACCGGGGAATTTAAAGAGTCCCAAGACGAATTTTAGGAAAAAGTGCCGATTATTTTTGGCACCTCCCGTTTGTTATCCCAAAATCGTGCTCCATTTCCCGACGAACACGTTTTTTTATTTATTTTTTGGTGTCTCCTTCTCTAACCGCAAAGCCCAGGCTCCAAGATCGACTTTCTCATTTTATTAGCGGAATCGTCATGGGAAGCGTTGTACAATTCAGGTTCACTGCTACAGCATCAGTTTCATGATTCAGTAAAACATTCCAGCGCACCCACCGCTCCATTGTAGAAACACATGGGCAAAAAAATTAGATATCTGAATTTGCGCACAATTTCTTTCACCGAACATGCTTTTGGTGACTTGTTGCAATTTCAAATATTTCTTAAAGTGCTTTTTGCAGTGAATCTTTGAGCGACAGATTGGGATTGGTATCGTACGAAAAAATTTGTCTAGCAATTTTTTTTGTTACTTAAATACTCCTTACAGGGAAGAGATGCCGTGTGGTGTAGTGTGGTGTGTGGTAGCGTGTCTGATTAATAACTAAATAACTACACCAGTGGTCGCTGGTTCAATTCCCGGCTGGGACTTACGGAATTTTTCGGGCATAAAAAAATCATACAAACGTACGTCTTCCTTTAGAATGGAAATAAAATCGTGACTCGTGGGTGCACACGTCTGTACAACACCAGGTACGCGTTAATGATTGCCATGTCGTCTTCCTTGGTCGGGTTTTAGGGGGATGGAAACGTTGGCGGACTCCCTTAACAAAAATTAAGAAATCGTACAGCAGTATTCCGAATGGCTAAGTGTATACCAAACTGTTAATATTCCAAAATAGTAGATATGAAGCCGATAGTAGTAATAACAAAAATATAAGATGATTGATTGGACTGAAATCGAGAGTCGACTAAAAGATCGTCGATAAACAACGTTTATATCTGATCTTCCAGAAAAATTAAGAAAATTGTAGATGTAGACGAAAGTGTTAGGCGAGTTTATATGTTTTGTCTTTGTGTTTCGCAAATCTACATTTTCTTAATTTTTCCTGTACGTTGTTTATCGACGATCTAGTTGCCGACACTCGATTGCAGTCCTATATTTTTGTTAAGTCCATCACGAAAGGTGATAAAATAACATTGTGAACATTTTGTTGAACCTGAAATCCAAAAGTAACAAGTGAACAACTCAAATAGAAAAAGTCAGATTCGGCTCATACTCGACGGACATTCCAATTAACTAGTATCATATTTTCATGGAAATCTCTCATCGTCTGACTTTCCCCAATTATAAAGTGCCTTTCCCCGTATACATCTCATTTGACATTTCGTTTTTACACCGTGTTTGCTGAACCGAATCATAGAGAAATCCACGAAATAAATAAGAAAATAAAAATAAAGTAATAATACCCGGAAAAATTCGGAACCTTTTTTAACACATGTTCTCAAAACCGGTTTGTCAAATCGTAATTTTTATTAAGTTTTCGTTTTTGTTCCACTAGTTTACTCGCGTGGTTCGGCTCGGTTAGGGCGGACCCGTGGCGCCACCTACGCGGTTCACGGACTCAGTCGCCCGTGAGGTCTCCTCCAACACGTTGTTGTTTTTTTGTTGCGAAATTAACTGCGCCGGGTCTGGTGCTCTCGATTTCGCCAGATAATTATAATCATAAATGGCAGGCAGGCAGCCACGTTTGTATGCTACTTACCAAGGATATTTGGGTAAGGTAAGAGATCGCAGGTTGGAGCCATTGCTCGATCAAGCGCTGCGACTGACACAATTGTTTCTAGACAGGTATATACTCAGCATTTTCTCTGATTTTCGCTGATCTCGTTGAAAAGTTAGTAACTACCGTTGGAGCAATCTGTCTTATTTCCATGTTCGAAGCCCATTGTCGGCGACGTATGGTCTCTACACTCTAGCATTTCTTTGGTTCGTGTGTGGATGGTGTTAGGGGGGTTACGTACCGTCAAATTTTATCGCCGACACTGGCATGAGAATAACAAAAGCGTGCCGAATTTAGCAGTAATTAGTTTGGTGGGGGAAAACTAATCTCGCATTTTTTTTTACAAGGAAATATGATGGGTCGTTTTGAAAAGAAAAAGAAAATTTCATTAGCGGCCCTGCTCACAATGAGATATCATGTTGATTCCTCTGGTTCCTCTAGGATCATAGTTCCTTGTCGTCGTTGTTGACCACCCCACCCGTCCCTCTCAATCACTACCCTGCGACCTTGTTAAGAGTGCCATCTTCTGCTTTAGAAAAGATTTAGAGGTCGGGCTATTAGCCGAGGGGGGGGGACGAAGGGGTCAGTTGATAGGTATTGCCAAAAAAGGTGAGCCCTTTATTTGGGACAGGGAGGGGATTTCATTATCCGGCAACGTCAGGCACGTCGCTCTTCCTTTTGGATAGCCTCTTGTTCGGTCAATGGGTTCGCCACTTGACCCCCACCTCATCCAGTTTGTAGGCTACCTTCAAAAGATTTGACTTGTGGAATAGATGTTTATGAACGAGATAAAAACTTGCAGAAATCATGAAGAGTAGGATTTTTTTTTGGCAGATTTTCAAGAATTTTGTTTTCGGCAAGCATTTCGCATACTCCCAAGCACGTTCACTGCGGTGGAGAAGAAGAAAGAAAAAAAAGGTTTCTGATGAGAAAAAAGAACAACCTCAGCATTATGTTGTTGGAATCGCTCTTTTCCGCATTGTTGTCAAATTATTATGAAGCGTACTTTGCACGGTCACACCAGATGTGACCGTGTAGTGCAGGTTGAAACCATTTTGGGGGCCTGGGTCGAAATGACTAAAGAATTCCTTGCTGCAGGCCTAAACTTTTTTTGTCAGAGTCTGCCAAATTGCATTTTTCGATCAATTAAGAGAAAATAAAACATGTCCAAGCCTTACAGAGAATCCGAAATGAAAAACTTTGTTCGATTGGCTCAATTTGTACGACTCGTCGTGGCCCAGTTGGTTTAGCGACTGACTGTGGTTTCGTCGGTCCCGGGTTCGATTCCCGGCGCGGGCTCTCGAAAATTTCGATCCCGGGGTACTGGTTGTTCCCCCTCGCACAGTGCCTAAGCACCATGTGGGGGACGTAACGCCTGTAGTGCGGTTGACTACAGTTGATTGGAAGAAAAAAAAAGATGACTTGGTCATTGTGCGAATTATTTTTAGAATTTGATTATTTTTAAATGTGTTAAATAACTGGTGTTTCAAAATTTATTAAAATGTCCTTCTCTTCCAATTTAAATTGGATGGCCCGGGCATGTTCCTTTTGCCCTTTCCAGGCCCGACCTATCAGAGCGTGGTGATCATCTGAAACTGGTTGTGTGTGTTCTGAATTGGAACGTGTGTGTGTGTGTGTGGTGGGGGCAGAGCCAGGCAGGCACCCTGTAAATTGGTAGATTGAGCTGGCACACCTTTAAGTACGCTGGGAGGATTGAGAATGATGATCGTCTTCTGTGAGCGCGAGGACTATAGGAGATTCGAGGTGCTGAGCTGACTGATGGCGATTGACCTAGCGGCCCGATAATGCCAAGGATTCTTTTTTTATTTTCCTCATTGCCAATTCCGATGGTTTCGACTTGTTCGTTTTCACGGTCCACGCGCCTCAACGAGTTCTCTCTCTCTCTCTCGCTTGCTGTGTGAGATTTTCGGGGGTTGTTCGGCCCGGGGGTGGAGGGTTGGATGAAGGGATTCATTCTTACCGCGTGTTAGGACGATTTTGGCGCACGCCAAATAAAACGAGGAAGCCACCACCAACCAGTAAAGCCAATTTGAAATCATATGGGAGGAATCGAACTTGGAAGCACGATCGTGAATAAAGTATGGCGCGTTCAGATATAGAATATATATCTCGACCAAACTGATATCCTATTCAACGGAATTGTCGAATTGGTCGACTTTGATAATATGCGTGAAATCGCACAACAAAAAATAAACGACCGAGTTGGCAAGTGGGCACATTCCGAAAAAAAGGCTGCCCTCCCTCTCCCCATTTTGTTTCTGTGCAACGCGACGATGAACGGAATGCCCACAAATCTGTTTGCAATAATTATCCGTGCCGCGGGTTCAATTCCCAGCCTATCAACCTCTGGAAATTTTCGGGCGGAAGAAATTCCAACACGCGCCATTCTTCGGCATGGTACTGATGCCATTTGGCTTGGAAAAAGAGTGTGAGGATGGATCACTTCGGGTGGCGGACGAGCATATTGCTGCCCCGTGTCGCAAGGCAATCACACAATGCATCGGCCAGACTTTTATTATGGTAGGATGGATGTTTGCAGATTTTTTGTGAGCGAGTCCTTACCATGATTTCTCGGAGGTTCCAGAATTTAAGAATCAATGATTAGGCGTTCCAGACGAATGTCGGAAACGAGACCAACAAAAAAGAATAACCGTTACAAAAATTGGTCTTTTATATGGTGTAGTTTCATTTGTGTAATTTGAAAATAGTTTTTCTTTAAAGGTGCGCTTTTTTTTTTTGGTTGGAAACTATTTTTTGGTACCCAAAAAAAGGTGCTAACTTTAGTCGTGCTCAGTGTAGGGCGACGAACCGAGAATAATGGGGGGGGGGGGGACCAACGACAACCTTCCTTCACTCACGAACACACAAAAAATGGTTTGTGTACACCGGGCACAAAAACGCGCATGACTTTAAAAAAAAAAAAGATTTCGAATCTTGTTCTTTGCATGCAAGTTGAGTGAAGTGAGGCGATTTGCTACAGCAGGACACCCATGTCGTATTTTGTGAAACTTATTTTTATGAGTCATCCGTCCGCTATGTAAACGTGCACGAAGAATTACAAAATGTAAAAAAAAATACAACTTCTTTCCATTCTTGAAGGCTGGTCGTGGATTTCGCTTGAATGTTTCACAATAATAATGCTGCAAACACGGAAATCCTGATGAATGCACGAATGTAGTTTTTTCCCCTCTTTGATATCATGCGTTTTTTACAATCTCATTTAGATGTAGACCACAGGACAATTATCTGTTGTGCCGATACACAAAACCTATTCAGACTAATAATAGCTTCTGAATTAAGCACCATGAGGGGGACGTAACGCCTGTAGTGCGGTTGGCTACAGTTGATTAAAAAAAAAAAAAAAAAAAAAAAATTAAAGATATTTGGCGCTGTAAACAATATTTGAATATGCAAATTGAGGCGAGAGGTGGGATATTTAATTGATAAACTTTGTAGGCTGAAAATCACAATTTTTTTGTGCGTTCCTCCTAAAAGGTGCGTTTAATATGCCTTTTCAAACGTTGGTTATTTCGCTGAAGTTCACGGGATTAATGAAAACAAATGGAAGGGCAAGAACCCGGTGCATTGTGAGGAGAGTGAGAAGCAGCATTAACTTAGTTTTTATATTGGTCTGCGAAGAAGTAAGCCAAGCGTGTATAATAAAGGGTCATGCTGGTTAGGTTAAATATTAAAAACCTTAAAGGATGCGGCTAATTTATTTTAGATTTTTTTTTGTAAGAAATAAGTCGAAGCTTCTTCGACACTTTATTTTCTTATGTCAACAAAACTGAATAAAACGTTACTTCCTTTCTATTGGTAAGAAATTCAACTGATTGATTGGATGAAATGCGAGATGTCATCCTCGCATATAACTGGAATCCTGACTTGAATTCCAAAAAGGCTGATCAAAATGTTGAATTGGTTTTGGTTTCCTGTGTCCCGATCGGAAAACGTGATGTAATATTCGTATTTGGCCGGTTTGAAATGAGCGCAGTTGGTCCACACTGCAGAGTGGCGAACGGTCACACAATGACATCTCCAAGAGCTCTTATCACCGTTCGACATAATCGAAAAATATCAATCCGTGAATGTTGGGGGGTAGAGGGGGCAATAATGGTGGGACTGCCTGCTTTTTTTTCGTATCGGCGGGATGGGAGGGGTTGTTCGATCCGGTTTATATTGTGTGCGGTGAGTACAACCCAAGTTCATTATGTGGATGCGGCTGGCCACTCTGCACACACTGTATACGAATGTACGGAGGGGGGACGTGTATTTATTCCAATATCAACTCCATTTATGCTGAATGAATGATACGGTTGACCGAGCAGCATCGCAGATGGCCATAGACACATGCCTGCGATCGTGTAAGTGCACGCATGTAGAAAAGAACTTTGTGCCCGGGGGAGGGCGGATAAAACAAGCGACAACTATTATGAACTTATTTAGGAACCGGATTTTTATATTTTCAATTGGGATGACGTTCCTTCCCTTCGCATGACGTTAAATTGGATTTGCTCAGAATGTTGTCCATCGTTGTCCATCGCTGTCCATCGCTGTCCAATAGCCACAATCGTATCGAAACGAATAGGACATTCTGACGCTAAATTGGATGTTCAGTTGAACTATTCTTGATCTAGAATTGGACATTTCGATCTTGTAACTTTTACCTGTGTTACGTTCATTTTTCTTCTATAGAATTTTGGAAGAAATAAGAATAAAAATGGGGTAATATTATGGACAAGTGCATGCATGAAAGTCAGGTCTTGTGTGTAGCTCGTTGAAATCCGGTTTTGTAATAACAGTGTTCGGCCATGAATGGAGGCAGAAAAACCTGAAACTTTGCATCTACAAACACGCACCGATGGACGGGTGGGGGGATGATGGGGAGGGGGAGGGGCGTGGCAGATTCGTCTGAGCCACGTCGCTCCCAAATTGAGCGCCCCCTCGTGGCGGGTCGCAGCGTGCGTCCAATCAAAACCGACGTCTGTTTCATTTCCTTTTCCGCTTGTCCAAATATCGCCACCCCTTGTTCTCTCCCCCCTCCCCTAACCCCCGCCTCTCCCAACATAAACGCATTTATATATATATACCACGTCTATTTATACAAGAGCTCTCGGGCAGGTATCAATGTCAAGAACAGGTCCGCAGAAAACCGTTTCATGTATGCATGCTCTCTGAGTATTATGCAAAGCAAATCCCTAAATCATTTTGCCTAGCGAGGGAGAGATGGAGATGGAGAGAGAGAAACACGTCCTGTAATACCACGCCCTCATCACCCCCAATGTGTAACATTATATCGCTTTTTCCAATTGCTAACTGCACATGAAAATGTTCTCGTCGCTTGTCAGATTGATGATAAACGATAATTTCGTGTTATCTGATTGAGAGTCCAACGAAGAAAAAACGCGGCCTGTGGTGCTGACAGGTATATGACGTTTCTGTCTACATAGCTCTGTACCCCACCGATCGTAGTAAAGAGTGATGGAGGTCACATCGTTTTGGGTCACCAAAAATTTATACAAACTTCTGCTCACAATTTTTTTCTCTCTCTTTTTTGCTTCGTTCGACTCGTTGGATACAAAAGACCTGTACACAACATAATTGTCAAAATGGACGAGTTGTAGAATGACGTGCCTACAGTTTTGGTTTGCATTCAGAACTGAAACTGAAGTGCGATATATAATTGCGAGAGGTAGCGCGTTGGTTTCAAGAGCCCGTGATCGCGGTTTCGATTCCGGCCGACACCTTCGGAATTTTTCGGGCGAGAGAAATTCCTTCACGCGCCTTCTTTCGGAATAGAAGTAAAATCATGACCCGTACCTGTACGATATCGGGACGTTAAAGATCCCTTTCCTAGGAAAGCCTAGGTTAGGCAAAATTTCCAGGTCGCTCCCTGTTTTTTTTTTGAGCGGTTAAATCAAGCGGTAAACCCCATTAACAAATTATTTTTTGAAATTTTGTCGCTGTTCGATTACAGACAAGTTTTTTTGGCAAGCAATTTGGAAATATATATGAAATGTTCTATTTTTCTTCGTAAATAAGAAAGTATGTGTTATATAAAATGTTTGTCCTAGATGTACAGTGTTGCACAGTTCACCATCGACTGACTGTCTTTTACGAAAATAAAATTGTTGATTTCTATAATCTGTTTGTAGACTTACAGACCCAGATATTACGTTTGCGATCCGAGTCCTGTGACCGCGATTCGCTAATTTCGCATGTTCCGTGGTAGCGCAAAAAAAATTGATGGCAGCGCCACCTCCATGCATCCTGTTGGCCCCGTCGTCTCACCCGGGCGCGGGTGTAATCCTTGTCGACTGACGGCCGTTTTATTAGCATTTCCCCATTGTAACAGGAACCTCCATTGAAAAGAGATTGAGCGGACACGCCCTCTTGCAAAAAAAAAATTTGGATGTTATATATTGGAGCCATTTGCACGATGCACATTTTGCACATTGCGTGGACCTGGTTTTGGGGTAGGCGGATCCTGGTATATGGCACCGACTGTTTCTCCGTTTCTGAACTCCACGAAACGAGAAAGACCTGATCAGCAAAAGGGCTGGAATGCTCGTTGCTTGCTGACTGGTTTGACGTATTGGCTTAAAAAATGTTGGGAAAAGTAAGAGTGGTGAGGTGTATTTTGGAAATTGTGGAAATCTTGATATTTTTCTTGTTCATACAATTGTGTTAACAAGGTGTGTTGAAAGGATGTCCAAGTACGGTTAAGTCAGTAGCCTACTTTTCCTTGGTTTGACCTTTGCTTGAATACTGCAGTTTCATTTGGGATCCTCACCATGTGGGGCTTGTAGGGGAAATTAAAATGGTTCAACGAAGAGCTGCGAGATTTGTTAGCTGTAGATTTGGAAGAACTGACAGTGTCACAGACATGCTGTCA
>JAQGBY010003569.1:0-18862 GCA_034698785.1 Mycogona germanica | reverse complement strand
AGTTTATCCTACCCCCTTTCACCCTTTCTCGATCCTTGCTCGAAACTTTGACATCGTTGGTCACTTTAGGCGCCGTGAAGACAAAGATGTTTAAGGCTATACTTTTTATCGAATAACTGGGACAAAATTCGGTAAACAAATATTAAAGCGTCTTAATTGGGGTTGTAGGTGGATCGTTTTTCAGCACCGTGAACAGCCCCTGACGACAGACGTTTCTCTCGAAAGCTAGCTTGGGATTTTAGATTACATCGATAGTTTCGGTGTTCATACATTTTCTTTATAACATACAGTCTGTATTTAATGATAAGTGCATATGTAATTCAAACACATTTGTTTTTGTGGCTCTCAGCTTACCACATTTGACAATATAGTTAAAATTCATCTATTGATATCCCTGACGTCTACAAATTAATTTCTCTGGATCGTAATTCGGTCTTAACATCTAGAAGATTGTGGGTCCGATTGCCTTATCCGATAAACGAATATGGCAGGCCGACTATCCCCCAAAATCAAAAATATATAAATTAATGATAGATTTATGATAATTTAATAATTATAGTTCAATTCAATAATTATAGCTGGACAGTTACCATGCAGAGGCACTGCTAAACGATATATAAACTATTGATATATTTGCGAAATAGCATAGACACCAGAATGTATTGCGGCTAGCTAGCTCTAGAGGCGCTGTTAGAGGAATAAAAACAATTGTGAAAAAGCTTTGCCAATTGTTACCCAGAAAGGAAGTTAAAGTATTTATCGTGGCATCTATCCTTTCAACTTGTTGGCTGCGGCTGCTGATACTACTACTGAATTCTCGTCTCGTTCTCAATTATTGGGCAGCCGTTAGTTTTAATCCTAACTAATTCTAGTATATATAATGCTGGCTTCACAATGGAGATGCGAGAATGCGTCGACACCCTCTTTTCTCCCCGACCACCCCACCCCTTCCCCTTCTACCATCCTGGCCCGGACGCGAAAATCACCTGCTCGCTAAATTCGCGAACAGGCTTCAAGACGACGTCGTCTTCGTTTCATAGATCAATTAAATATTAATGGGCGTTCTACATGGGATTATAGGCGGCCGCGCGACTTTGCGCGCGCGTCCGCGCATTGCAGCGACTTTTACCAGACACAAACGCCTCTTTCTCGGTATTTGCGCGTCGTTACGAATGGACGAGCGAAAACTGCGCTATTCTTTTGCTCTATAACTATGGATTCCTTTGTCGGGGGGGGGGAGATCGGAACTGGAGATTAGCTTTTCGAACACGATCGAGTGACTGCCAAATCTTGCCTAGTCATACAATTGTAGGTCAGAAAGCAACCAGATAAAAAATATTGTCTTCTCGTCACCACGGTAAACATATTTTACGCCTTTTTCTTCTCTCAAAATTTTCTTTAATGTGACTTTCATATATTGAATAATTATGAATTAGTTTCTAACATTGAGCAATCTCAAAATGAAATGCTGACAATTCTCCACGAATATTTTTTACCATTAAAATAACTCAAATAATCAATATTATTCGAAATTTAAGATTACTGATGAAATGTGGTGCACGGATAATTCAGAAGTTTGGGTATTTTAGAGATAGATATAAGTATAATTTGGAATTTGGGAATTATTCACTCTTTTGTTTCGTTTATATAGTATTTTTTTTACAATTGTTTTTAATCTCCGACAGACGTTATTATCTACGTAAGCACCTATTTTTTATTCGTTATTTTTACCACTAGGTAATGACCATTTCACCCATTGGTATAAAGCAACTGTAGCATAAGTCCATTTGGTTTAATCAGCAGCCACTCATGAATCGGTACAGAAATTCCTGTCACAGTCAGCCTAACTTGAAGCAAATTGGAGGGAGCGGGTGCCTTACACGAAGCCACGTCGGGGGGAGCTTTACGTAGAGCCCGTTATAAACGCATACAGGGTGACGGAAAAGTGTTTATCGACTCGGCTTATTGCGTTTGCAATTTTCACACGATTGTCAACAAAATTATGAAACAAGCTGACATTTTTTGCACTTTGTGAAATTTTTATGTACAGGGACGTACTTTCTTCTGAAAAACTAAAAATTCAAGATGACTAATGAAAAAATTAAAAATGGAAAAAAAAAATTATTAGACGTTTAATGCTCAAATTGATTTGATTCGTTGGTTAAACGGTTATTAATGTATCACGTCATTTGGCTATTTTAATTAAGCTTAACAAAGTAATAGGAATAGGTCGTCTTGATTGTGTAAAATAAAATGGAAGTTGTGCTCGGGACAGGGCCTGACGAGAAATGGCGAACAAGAGTTGGCGATAACTCTTCTTATAACTGTACTCAGTAATATTGAACTATTATTTAAAAAATGAAACAATCTGATAAAAACGGAAATAATTAAATTAATAGCGAACAATGTCGTTAAAGCTTCACAATCCAATTAGGTGAGAACAAACTCGATTAACGGCAAGACTTGTACTAACAAATTAGGCGAAAAGATAATATGAATTGTATGAACACTTCCATAAACTGCATGCACAGTGGTATTTGGGCTTACCGCACCAACTGAGTGAAATTATATATCTGAGAGATACCATTTATAGTTAGGCAAGCTCGAATACTCGCTTGCCAACAAATGAAATATGTTGATAACAAATACAAACATATAAAAAACGGTAATATTGGGTTGTAGAAAATGTTATTCATGTGTGGTATCATACATGACACCGACTATTGTCTTCAAGAGATGAACCGACAAAAGCTAAGGAAACGTGGTAAACCTGAATGACCAATTGAACATATATACGTGGTAAACATGAATGACCAATTGAAAATATGTCATTGTTTTTGTGATGAGCTTAGCCCGAACGACGGCGCCACTGAATGTGTTCAGAGACATCTCACATCGATTAGATCGGGACAATCATCTCATTTGGCATGCGCGGCGTTGGCGGCGACGCTAAAGCACATTCCGCGAACTCTTCGATTTTGATCCAGTCTGTCGGCTCGCGCTCTGGCCAATTATTCCGGCTTGACTGGCGCGGTGCCGGCTGCCCTACAGCGCAGAGGTTAGCAAACTATGACGCGCGCTTCGCCAGGTACGCGACGAAATTGAAGGTAATGAGAACAAACCAGAGCTCAAAATAAATCACTCCGAAGTGTACTCGAAAGCAATAGTAGTATCCGGAGATTTTTTTTAATTCACTGAAGTGTATATGACAACAGGAAGATTCTGTACACCTCTCAGTGCTTAGGCACTATGTTGAGAGGCACATTTCAAACACAGGTGATTATAAATTTTTACTATTGTAAGCGATTCAAAATAAAAGTTTCCTTATGCAGAACACTATGCAAAAACTATGTATTTATACCAAGAATAATGAAAATAGAACGTCTTGAATATAATGGCAAGTTGTGCCCGGGACAGTACCGGACAACAGAAATCGAACAGAGTCGGCGACAGACACTTCAAATAAAATAATAGCATAACTATTATTTAATAAACAAAAATGAAATGCAGTGGTTTTCATTTTAGTTTATTCTTATTCTTTTAAGTGGGACAAATAGATAAGACCCAGATAAGGACAAATAGGGAACGTGTGGCAATACTCAAATACGCATGCAAGGTTCGCCGTACAATGTTTATTCTGCAATGCACGCGAGTTGTGTGTGATTGCTTAATCAGGGGGCAGCCGTATCCTTCCTTTACAATTTCACATCGAAACAATGACAGAGTTCAAGCGCCGAAGCGGCTTAATTCCTGATCAGGCCATGTGCGTTTCTTTCCATTCTTATTAAGTAAGCCAAATCGTTCGCTACTTCTCGATGTTAGCTAGATTATAGCATATCTCTAGTTCATACATTTAAGGCATTTTTATAACTTTTAAATGCAGCTTATTTGTGCCGGCATGAGGTATTCGATAAAGGATGTAATACAGTACTGTCCGGTGAAGACGAAAATTCGTCGTTGAAATTTTACAGCTTTGCGTTTATTTAAGGATTTCTAGATTAGGTAATCGTTTGGTGAGGCACATAGATTAGCACTGGTAAGAGACCAACGGTAAGTTAAATAAAAGGAGAAGTACATGTTAACGATTAACCGAGGGAGAAGGACAAATTATTGTCTCGAAATAAAAAGATTTAGTGCGAAGCTGGCAACCTCCTAGACTGGCTATCCCCTTCCTCCTTCATCCCTCTCCACCTCACTCTCCATCTGCCTCTCCCCCCCCCTTCATCCGGTGAGCGAAGCGCAACTGTCGCCGTCATATGGTCCCGCGCTATTAGCGAGGCGAGCTGGGGAATAGCACGTATAATTGAATCAAATAATGTTAATAACGGCCAGGCTTCTGTTAGAAGCGGCGGGGCGGTCACAACTCGTGAAAAGTCTCATCTTTCAAGGCTCGTTTGCGTCAAGGCAGAATCTGAAGCAGGAGCGCGTCGGCGGCGGCCTCTGTGCCTGACTTTAAGCTGTGTCCCCCCCCAACCCTCCCTTCCCCCATTACCCTCTCTCCACACACACACACACACACCTCCCCCCACACACCACTTTGCCTCTCCCGACCATCTCGTTTGGCTTTTGTATATAGCTGGCGGAGCGGGGTTGAGTCCCACAGTGGCCATGCTAACCTTATAAATGGCGCGCAGTGTGTTGTGTCCTATTGCTCCCGTTAGAGGAGAAGATTATGAGGCCACGGCTTAGGAAGAGTCCGAAATTGCGGTGATGCTTGCCCCGATATGTGTACGTTCATCGCTACACAATGGTGTACATGTGGACATCGAATTTTTTAGTCCAGTGCAGCGATTTAAAGTCATCGAACACACACGTGTACCGTTCCAAAGAACCGCGTTTGGTGGTTACTCGGAGGTTCTGTATCAGTATATCAATCGATCTTATATCAATAAAAGAATAATCATAATTTGCTCTCTAGCAAATTATTTCAGGAATTCAATTAATCACAATGAAGTAGAAGTTGTGGATAACGGTGGATTTTCAGACTAGCATATCTGTTAATCCAAAGCAAATGTCATCTTAACAATGGGCGACTATTTCAATGACACAATTTGTGCTATTGAACAATCTGAACAAGAACAAGAAGAAAAAAAACAAGTGGCCTTTGAACCAAAATGACCTTTAAAAATATTCTTAAGTGCGTAGATTTATAAAATAATATATTACAAAAATAACAAGGATAATGTCTCGTGTAACTTATTTTGAGTTACAGACAATAACGATATTGATAACAATAACAATAACTGTATTGACAATAACGATTAATTAATTTTAGCTTTATCATATTGGAAAATATTGAATGTCAACAAATGTAACAAAATGAGAATCATGTCAAATAAGCGTCCATTGTGTTCCAAAAAGAATGCTGTACTTACCAAATCGCCGCACATATCTCTGAATCATAAGTAAAGAAAAGCGGGACCATACCTAAAAGAAATCAGAAACGAGAGAAGAATTTTAATACGAATAGTGATGTACACATTTTATGCTGAATATTGTCACCTACAGAGTCTGAACTAGCATATTTGTTGGCAGTAGTAATTCGCATATTTCTTTTCCAGACAAGCATCTACACTGTTGTCGCGACACATGCACAAGATTTGTCGTGTATCTGGTCTAACATAGCAGTGATCGACGCCATTGTGGCGCAACCGGAAGAAGGTCGTACCGTTCCTCCTTTCCCCGCAGCCCCAGCTCCACCATATTCCGCTTCCGGTATGGAGCCCAGCGGTGCAGTTGGCCCGTTGCCCAACACCGACGGGGACGAGCACATCCCAGCAGTGCGCGCTATTGATCTGAGTGAGACGCGAACAATGGCCGCCGGCCAACGGTGCAACGAGGGATCCTCCATGTTGACGCGCGCCGCCAAATTCGGAGAGCCAAAGATGCGCGCATCTTCACCGACCAACCGGGGCCCTGCTTCAGAGGCTGCTGCGCCATGGGCAATGAGTACCGGATAACCCCCCCCCCCCTTCCCTTCCAACCAAATGCACATTTTACTGAAATGATTCATTAGTAATTTATAATTAAGAGATAGGGGAAAATAAATTAAGATTAAAGACAAATGGGTACAAGATATATTTTCAAGTTATCACGACATTTTATATACTAAACTAATAAATACTGTGTCGTTTTTAAAGTTCGTCACACCGTTCTTCTAAAATCCAACTCTCTCCTGGATAAGCAATCTAACCGTAGTTTATATTTAAACACTTGTAAATTTCAAATTCTAATTCATTCCTGATTTTACTGTAATCAAAATGCAATGCACCTAAAGCACAAAGAATGCTGCAAAACGTCCACTGCACATCCACACCACATGCATGGACGCACTACCATACTGTTCGCACGATATATTTCGGGCTCATTGGGTGACCAATTATTGAATCATTTTTTAAATTAAATTTCGACCTATAGCCGGAATTCGAATCCAGTAACTCAGGCCACACTCAGACATTCTTGCCCCCTCCTTGTGGACAGTGGGTTGGACAGATGATCATAGTGCTCCCTCTCCTAAACAGAGTCCAATGCACTACATATTTGCCAGACCCTCTTGGCCGATGTCGGGACGGCGCCGCAACATCCGCATGGCTGCGTTCGCCTTTCGGGCTGGAAAACTGCAGCGGCGAGAAACGGCGGGGAGGTGGAAAAAAGCAGGAGACAGTTGCTGAGAACAAAATGGAATGACAAATGCTGACGTTCGGCCAAACCAGTGACCATTCCTGGAGCGAGAAATTATGAGAACAACGAGCTTAAATTCCTCGGAATTGCCACAATTTACATATATCTACGTAGTCTTTGTGTTTCGAATTATGTACACCTATTTGATTAGAAGGTGCACGGGTTACAGCGCTCGTCGACAATCGACCAAAGAGTCGGGAAAGTGTCAAGTGAGCAGCAGTCTACCTCTTCGCGTCGAGTAAGAAGATAAATTAATGGTTGTCCAACCCCATCAGTTATATGGGCACAGTATTTGTATGGAAGCACCAATAAAAGGTAAATGTAACGATATCTAGCCCTTGGCGCCTACTCAATAGGCGATGAGGGCTTACAATTTGTGGAGAAGTTTTAGATTCCTTCTACGTATTTGGCGACAATCCACTCGAATTTGATTCCACCTTCGCCGACGCACAACCAGCGATCTCTCAAGGACTAAATGAAGTCGCCGCCCGCCTTTCTGGCTCTTCCGGTCAAATCCTCAGGCCAGTGCTGGTTGAATTTATTGATTGCTCTCAGACTGCCATAGGGATAGAGCGAGGGAGAGAGAGAGGAAGATAGGTGGAGCAGGGGAAAGAGGCAGAAAAAGGGCTGGCCCACGAAAAGCAATGAGGGCGGGAGAAATAAAGGAGAAAGAGTGGGAAGGTGAGGTGGAGTGGTTAAGGGGTGTGGGGGGGGCAGGAAGGAAACCAAAGTTTCCATTCGAGAGAAATCAACTTCCCCGCCCAGACTAATGCGACCAAACATCTCGACGAAACTGATAGCGAAAAAAAAAAAGGAAAACAATTCCATTACGTCGAAATGACACGAACAGAAGCGAATGCCGTGACACATGTCTCGCGCAACGCTGCTCGCGCACTCAAACACACTATTGCAAACCGCTCACCTTCACAAATATCATTGTTGTTGTTGTTTTTGTCGATTTTCCTCGTTTCTGAAGGAAACAAGTTGTAATGATAGAAATATCAATTGGTTGTGGCAGGGACAGCGGCGACGAGCGACGACGACGTCAACGATGGCGATATCGGCGCGTCTTCGTTAATAAGAAATACACTGTCTGAATTGGTTTTCAGCTGCGCGTTGCAAAAGGAACCGAACACCTGTCCTGCGTTTTGGTGGTTTCTTATTCTCGTTTTTCTCATTTGTGACCAGCTTCAACAATAATTGATATTGCTAGAACCTGAGAACAAAATTGCAGTAATACGAGTATGTATGCCTCATGCAAAGCTTTCTGTGACACACAAATAGAAATTCTCGTAAAACGACATTTGTACTTTTTTTCAGGTTCAAAGTAAATTTAGATTCGAAGCTCACAAGTTTGACACCATTTAAGAAAACGGCGTACGAATTTTAAATCAAAGGTGTATCGAGCATCCGATAATTATTGTACAAATAATGCTTACAAATTAATGATTATTATTTTTTTAATCCTTTTAGCCAATAACAATAACACTAGCACAAATAATTTTACTTAGCAAAAACGATTACAAGAAAGCAATGACAACTGATTTCCATCTTTAATTCTTTTAATCGTTTTCAACTATTGGAGATTCGCACCGGGAATCGAACCCGTGAGTTAAACAGTTTTTCCTCTTGACCAAATGTGGCGAGAATCATACAAACTTGTTTCTAAAACATTATTATTATTTAATTTTTTAATGCGATCATAATTATTGACATAGCGTTAATACAGAAAAGCACATTGTATTTACTAATATTTACATTTATAAAAGAAAAATACATTTTCTCTCGAGAAACAATTTATTGAATCAAAAAAATCAATCGAATTTTTTTAAAGGATTCAATGAACCATCCAACTTAAACCTAAACTATATTTTCGAGTTTCATTAGTTTTGCGAACCTCCTTTCCTAACGACTGTCCAAGTTTTCGAACAAAGTGAATTTCAGGAATCCACCTTGATTTTCAGAAAGTATTGCGAGCGACGGTATTGCAAGACGGGGATTTCACAGTCGATCAAATCGATCCTCCCCTGACCCCACCTGCCCCAACCAATTTCCTCAGTGTATGTATAGTGTCGTCCGAGGGTGGCAAGCTATTTGCCCTCACCTACCATTCTCTCCACCCAACCAAACTCACTTCTAGATCGAAATGAAAGTCGTTGCCGACAGTCGTGTGTGTGTGTGTGTGGGCGCGTTGCGTGCGCGAGTTACGCGGACATTGGACCGGTGCGTTCGGCGTCGAAGAGTTGGGGCATTGGGTGGACACACAAAGCGACGTCGAAAGAAGAGTATAGAGAAAGAGAAATCCCGATTAGGCCTTTCCCTTTTCCCTCCCCTCCCCCCCCCCTATGGTAGCGTTCGCGCGTGTGTAGAACTCCGGGGTTATTTATTTGCTCCGAGAAGACAATGTTTAGACATGTAATTGCTACAAGAACTTGATTGCTTTCGGACCGATCGAACCCGGCTTTCATTCCTCGGCGACACCCATAAGTCAAGTTGACTTAGTCGCCCGGCCACTCCATTGGCTGCCCGCTTAATCCGAGACAATCTCCTCGCAGGACGACCGTTTCCTTTCCACTTGTTCTCTCTCTCTCTCTCTTTCTTTCTTTCTGCCTACGACACCACCGATGTAAAGAGGACCACGCGACTGCGTTCGCGTCGCCAGCGCCACCTGGGCATGGACTCCTCGCCAAAAGAGAAGAAGCGCCCGCATTTCACTTGTTCCTCGCCAGTATCTTCGTGAGCGTTGGCAAAAAAAAGGAGCATCATAATTGAGTCTTGGTCACGCATCAGTGACGAAAATAGACTGCTCGAACGATTTTGCAGAATGACACACAGCAATTCGATGCAGGGTTCTATTTTTGTATAAATTCTAACGACTAACCATCATGTCCCAACGTGATCCATCTGGTACCATTTCGAATTATTATCAGTACCCCGGGATAACCTTTTATAGGATAGATGACTATAGGTATGCACGTAAGTAGCGTTTACTGAACTGGTATCCATATTGGGATACCATATCCATATTAAAATTCATTCTACAGCGAACAACCTCTGACGACGGACGTTTCTCCAGACAGCTAGCTTGAGCTTTGGACTACATCGGGACTTTATTTATTTTTTCCCAATCAATTATCGCATGCAGTCAACTACATATGTTCTCTGTATTGCATAGAACCACCACCTCACTATCACTATTTTACTACGTAATTTCCACGAATTTTCAATTGTATAATTGTGTAATTCGTATTAATTGGGAATTTCTACGTATATTAATGTTTCAATGGAAAGTGTTCTGGAACACGCCGAGATAGATATTATTTTTAAGAAGAAAACTAAAATCTCCAATAAAATCGGAACATAGTAGAGCGATGTCTGATAGTAAAGACACTTTTAATCCATCAGTTACAGAGCAAAATGAAACACATGATGGATTAAAAGTGTCTTTACTATCAGACATCACTCTACTATGTTACGATTTTATTGGAGATTTTAGTTTTCTTCTTAAGAACATGTTTCAGTCAAAAAAAAATAAGTCTTCGTATCAGATACGACATTACAATACAAACAAGAGGAATACAGTATCGGTCAATGGGCGTCGTTGCCCACCTCACGCACTCTCGGGATGAGCGAACCGCTTTCGTCGATCCGAAGCTCCCACCCCCGTTCTCCCCGCGCCTCTGCCCACCTCCGCAACCAAAACGACGCCGGGCCGCCACAGATGGCCACCGTCGCCGGGGGCGATTCCTCTTTTTCACGCGCTGCCATTCATCAGAGCCTGTCGTCCCGCGTGTTTCGAATCCACGGCGACGCTAATTAAAAGATGATCGATCGGGTGGTGGTGGTGGTCGCTCGTGTCTTCCCCCCCCCCAATCCCTGTCTCTTCTCCGTCCCCATTGTCCGCAGAGACGACCCCTGGCGGCGGTCGCGGAATACGACATGTGCGGGCACGCGCGCTTCTCTCTCTGTGTGTGTGGCGCGAAAAGGTGAGACAGACGAGAGACCCAAGGAAAAACCGCGCGGAAAAATGGGAACACGAATAAATGGATTTTCTCTTTTCATCATCAAAAGAGATGGAGAGTAGAGCGACCGACCAAAGCACTCCTGAGATCTCCTCTCCCTGACTGATCTCAAATGTCCGAGTTTTTTAATCTTTTTTTAAAAGTCGTGCTCGCAACGTACCTCTTGGGCCCGATAATGAGCTCAACTTAATTCATTATCACTGAACATCGTAGTAGCGAACACTTAAAAATTTAAATTTTTACTACCCACCCGCGTTTTGGCCAATTGAACGATTTTTAGGTCGTCTAAAGTAATTTTATGTAACAACACCGGATAAAATACAAACATAGTGACGAAATACAATAGATAATATTAAATTATAATTTAAGTCTATCAAATGAATTCTGTATTTTCAGGGATCGGATCGATATCTTGGACTAGAGTGGTCAGTGCTTTAATCAACTCGGCTACACACAATACTTAATTGAACAATTTTTTCAATTTATTTTCAACACCAAGGCAAAATGCATTGGCGTCTAGAAAATTCGAATGCCTGATAAAATAACTCAATACAGCTAAATCTCAAACTCAAACCAGATAACATGAATATCAAATACATATTTCACTCGTGTCAGTGTTCCGTTAGCGACTACCTGCATTTGGATCGAGGTGCTTAGAAGTAACCAGGGGCTCATGCATAAGAACTCGTCTCGCAAAAACTTATTTGAAGACAAGACTAGAAAAAAGCACGGGGGGTGGACGAAGCAGAGAACGAGAGAGACGTGTGGGTGGGAAAGTGTACCCGGATTTGATGCACTGGGAATCATTCCCTCCCCACCCCGAGAGCCTGTCACGATTGCGGCTCATGACGATGCTCTCTCCAAGAGCATCTGCCGCCTAGTGTGTGTGTTAGTGTCCTCATGAGTCCAATTGCACATTAGCGTTTCTTCTGCTACGAGGAAATGTTAAAAAGAGCAATTTGTATAAACGCAATCGTAAATGCACATGAAAGACTCAGACCATAATAGTCGGATGAGCTGAAGGTGTAATGCTCGGTTCAAACCAGAGAGGAAACCGACCAGTGCAAGATTGGTTTACTATTCAACGAATCCAACTGCACAGGAATAGCTGATTACGTAAAGCCAAATGTCCGACTGGAACGTTGGACTACTTTGAAACACCTCTGCAACGATCGTGTTTTTACGGAATTGAACTCAAGCGATACCTGAATATCAATTTGTAAGCAAACTGTTGTACTGTTTGTGTTTGGAGAACCACTTTCGATTATTTATTTTCGGTAGTAACAAATTGCGCGGAATCTAAAGTAAGCCAATAATAACCCTGTGAATGGGTTAAGTCTTTTTAAAAATATTATTTTAAAATGCATCTCACAAATTCAAAGAAATTGAAGAAAACGTGTAAATTGGGATTTGGAATCCAAAGTAAACCAATAATAAACCTGTAAATGCGTTAAGTCTTTTTTAGAATATATTTTCAAATGCATCGCACAAATTAAAATTTGCAGAAGGCACAATCTGATTCGGATGTGAACCAACTTTAACCAAGATTGGTTTATTTATAAATTAAAATTAATTGAAGAAAACGTGAAAATTGGTTTTTCACTTGTGCTTACAATGATTTGTAATTTTACAGCAGATTTCACCACTAAGTTAGAAATACGTTGACTACTTTAAAGAATGCTTCATTGAAATGTCATTAATTTTTAGAAAATTACTGAATTTACGTTAATAATAAAGATTTACCAAATATCAAAGAAGTTATAACACGTTGTTCATATCACTTTTTACAGTTGGTGATATTTGAGTGTGACGTTCTCACAAAACGTATCACCCAAAAACGTTGACACATCATCGCATTAGTCGATGCGATGATGTGTCAACTGAAGTTCTGAAACCTGCAAAGCTTTGAATTTCTCGACAGAGTAACCTCTCTGGAAGACACCGCCACCATCATCTGAGGATCCCAAGAGGCTACGGGGGCGCTCGCTACAAAAAGAATGCGTTAGAACAGATGTAAATTAATAATGGGCATGCGGCATAAGCCGCGAGCGTGCGCTCTCATCATTTTATTTCCTGCACACACACACACACGGCGCCCTAAGAACGCGATCCGGAACACATCCATACTGGTTGGTGAGAGAGCAAGAAGAGTGGTAGGGGGGAAAAAATACTTGCGTATATCCAGCAGCAGCCGCACGCGTTGTACGGTCATAGGGCAGGGAGGACTTCCACTCTCAGAAAGCAAGAATAGCAAGAATTTCAGAGTGGAGATGGAAAGAGTAGAGAGAGGTGGGGTGGTGGTGGGGGGGAGCGAGGCAAAAAATATTTCTACGGCTAACATGGCGATTACGGTGCATAAATTATTTGTAGCAACGCCCCTTGTCCGACGTGAACGAGCTAGTTCGCCGTCGCCGACGGCTCCCGCGAGATTTGATCGCTGCTAAAATCAGCGATCCGTCAGAGACGGGTGGGGATGGGGGGAGGAGGGGGTAGGGGGTTGTTTGGGGAGGGGAGGGGGGGGGAAAGGTGGATGGGTGAGAGGGCCAAGACATGCGTGGCCTGTCGTTCCATAAAATCATGCTTAGACCATCAGTGTCGATTTTATTCTTCGTCTGAGGACGAGACGCAAGTGTTTACGAGTAATTTACGTGATTAGACATCGCCCGACGGGCTCGTATTGTCAGCATCTAAACAATTTTCAAGCATGACCTCGGTAACGTTAACGGGGAAAGCTAGCAAACTGTATTTTTCTCATTTTACTTGATTTTAATAATTTTTGTCTTGCATCAATTAGACCAGGATAATAAGATTAATCCGCACTTCAGAATTGAAAAAGAATTATCAAAAACTGGAGAAATACAGAGTACGTCTTGGTCAACTAAGGCACCGCATGTCTTCAATAACTGCACTGACCAAATTCTTTAAAAATATGAAATGTTTCTGGCCACCATCTCAAGCACTTTGCTCTAACCCAGTGGCCAATTTCCAAAAATAATTAATCAAAATCTTGCATCAGGCTCGTTGCAAAAATTCGTTAACAGAAAATGCTTTAGGAATCTTTTTAAGGGGCAAATCAAAATGTAGACATTAGTGTCTACAAGTGTCTACAAAATGCAAATGACTGTTTCTATTACATATATCCAGATCCACATATAGAAAAAAAATTCCGCATCGTCCGCAGCTGATGAATATTAATCGGGCTTTCTGATTTCAATTCCGTGGCTCACGAATGCTACCAATTCGAACAATCATACTTTTAAAAAAGTATTACGGGTTTATTTCTATCCGATGGCCACGTCAAACCACAGATTGTTTTAACGTGCCTTCCACGCCAACAAAAAATCCTCCTCCAACAACGAGGGAGGAGTCCCGGTTGGTGAGTCTGGGTGTCAGGAGGATTTACCTGCTCTCTGATCGGGTCCCGCGAGCAAAATCGATCGTGGCCCGGCGGCAGCAGAGGCAGCGGCGGCGCGCAGGCGCGGCACAGGCATTCCTATCCGGGCAATATTTCGGAACGCTTAATAATTCAGAAGCAATCAGAACACGAGGAGTCTAATAGAGGGAGGACAAGCAGACCTCCCTCGACGCCTCCACCTCTCGTCAGGGAGAGGATCGACGCGGGGTGGGTGAGGAACGTTCTCACGTATCCCCCACCTTACATCTACTCCCCCCCCGCTCACACATATGGGGTTAGTTCACTAGTCCGACTAAACAAAGTAGAGCCTATCGCTTAAACAGCTCCAGACAGCTGGATTTTAAATTTCAAAAATAAATTTAACTTTGTAGTGACCTTGCTTTTATCCAGTAATGTATGCTGAAATGCTCGAATAATTTTCGGACAGACAAGCACATAATTAGGACACCGGTGACGAGTACGAATTAAATTAAAACAAGCTTAATTTTTCGGGGTTCAGTTATAACATATCAAAAATTAATAATAGTGAATAGTGAAATTATTTAATAATTGATACTGAGAACAAATTAGATTACATACGCGGACATATACAATATGGTGGTCAACTGTAGAGAGAAAAGCGATGTAGTATAGTGATGACTGCACCGGAATCCGAAAAAATAGATGTAAAAGAGCCCGAGCTAGCTTTCGGAAATCCGTCCTTCGTCTGGGACTGGTCGCGCTTGCTTGTGCATATCTTTACCTGTACTTGAACTGGTACACCATCATGCTCTGTATTGATACACGATCGATCCAGCATATTTAATATGTAAAATCATTTATCTCTTAAGATACAGATGCTCAAGAGCATAACATTTTAAAGAATTTGTTGTGTCGTGAATATACTAAACCGGGTACCCTTATAAAAATTCCGAAGTCCATTAAAAATATTAATTTAGGTAATACTAGAAGTTGTAAATATGAAAATGTGTTAAGATTCTACTGTATATTATAAAATCAAACCACTGCAAGCAACCAATACATCTTTTTTAAGGATATATTTGTAATAAATTTCAGGGATCAGGTGAGTCCAGATGCGTTTACATTAAATTATTTTTATTTATTATTATTATAATTCTCTAATGAACCTGTAATTTTGGCAGATGAAAAAGATTTAACCTAAATAGGTTAACCCAAAATCGTTGAAATCGCGAAATATTTAGCTCTAGATTCAAAGCTGTACATTCATTCGCCTGTCTTTACAGCATTTGTGATATTTCACAGTTTCTTTCTATATATTACTTTTTATAATAAATAGATAGTCTGGCTATTTTCCAAGATTGTATCCACGATTCCTTCAGGCCACCAAGTCGTAATATAAAAATCAATATTTTAATTTATTTCTATCGATAATAGTATGGCGTTTCGTAATTGCCGGTGTCGACTTGAGCCAGCCGAATGTAAAAACTGCGAGGCTCAACACGCTAGAAGAAGTCGGGGCAGACTCCGCAGACGTGGCCTCGAGTCAATCTAGAACACCGACTTCATATCGGCGCAGCACATTCAGTACGTATACGTCTATACGCCTTCTGATGCGAGTAGCAAGAAACCACTAACGCGCTATACGCGAAAGAGGCCAACCGAGAGAAATTTTTTTCCCTCTCCCCTATCCCTTTTCGAAGTCGGTGTTACACCACCACGCTCACCATAGGAACGTATCAGCGGTCGTTAGAGAGTAAACTAGGCGTGCGAAATTTCAAAAAATGACACACAGAAAATCACCTCTGGTGTGAAAACCGGTCGTGCATTTGCGCACCAAACTACATGTGAAGAACTGCATATTGATGATTGGGGACCGAAACTCGGGCGGTAACATTACACTTTCTACCTGCAGATGAGAGAATCCTTTTAAATTATAAAAATAAACACCGGCGAAATGAACCAGGTTTCCTCGCTCGTTATTCTACAGTACAGAACAAATATATCGAGACTGCGGTGATGAAAGGCCACTTCTGTAATGAGATATTGGGCGGATGAGTTTCGTGTTCGAACCTGCGATTTCACACCGTATTGTTGTGTTTAAAGCCTTAAGGTCACAAGAGGATATAGTTCATGTGGCGGTAGAGAGATGTTAAGAGACCGATGTTCGGCCAGCAATATATTATTAATTTGATCTTGTCCTTTGGTTGCACGGAACAGTCGAAACGAGCGGCATCCCCATCTCATGTCGGCCGCCCACCACCAAAAACAAGAGTTCATTTAGTACTCCCGTCTCGTATCAGAGCCACTAATGGCCGCCATCGTCGCAGCATCCCATACACACGTCTGTTGGTGGCACGGGCATGCACGTTATATGTAACCTCCTGAGACATTGGTGAAACCTCTCCACGAGCCCCTATGGAAAAAGCATTAGCTCCGCCACTGTCTTGACACGTAACTCGACGTAGTTTGGACGGCGTAAGCGTACTCCGAATGCCGGGCCAGTGAGAATCAAAAAAATTGTCCCGAAATTGTAAAAACAATTGGTAATGCTGGTAGAACACATTTATCTAATTCGGCACCTATTTAGCATACAACCTCGGTACAACCACGCACCAGAAATAATTCTGTTCATCAGCTACTTACACATTTTTAAAATTATCTTACATCAGTTAATTTGTTAATAAACTGACGAGATCTCAAAACTGTTGTCGCACTTTACAACAATGAAAGGTGCATCCTACCTCGGCTACTGGAGTCAGTTGGTAGGATGCTTAAGAAGTAAATATAATTTGTCAAGATAATTTGTCAAACAAACTTCAATAAAATTCTAAAACCATCTTGTACGATTTAATTTTAAAATGTTCAATTTAGTTGAGGGTCTCAGGATAAAGATTGTGTGAAGGCTAGCGGTGAATTTCAAATTGAATGGACGTTCGGGCGCCAAATGGCAAACAGGATTCCCGGTGCTTGACACGACGGCCCCGACGGCCTCACCAACCCGTCTCGATGCTCTCCCGGCCTTTGCCAAAACAAAAGTAGAGTTAAATTGCTGCCCCCTCGTTCGTGGCAATCACACAACGCAGCGCGCGCGTCAGGTCGCGCGCTCAGCGACCACGTCGTGGCCAGTGGCATACTGATCTCGAAAGCGCCGATGGTCGAGCAAATGGCGGCGCCAGAGCTGAAATCACCCCCATCCCCCTTCTATCCCCAGCGTGGCCACAACAAAAAGACAAATTCGAGCGGATGCGAAATGTCGCCGTCGACTCCTCCGCCGCCGCCGCCGCCACCGCCGTCTTGATCGACTATTTCTTATCGCGCGAGGTGCTAACTCTTTTATCTGCAGACGGATAGTCTCGCTGCATTACAAGAAACTCCTTTTAGCGAGAAAGGAAGTTGGCAAGCGTTTTCTCGGGCATCGCGCGAATCCAGCGCTTGATGAATAGGAACCGGATTTCTAGATTTTCTCCTTCCTTGTTTCCCTAGTTCGGGGGCAGATTTGTGGCTCTACAGTATGTCATGTGCAGTGGATACTACCACTATTTTAGAAAGCCCATAATAGCCCTAATGTCTTCAGTCTAGAGCGATGAAAACCGAAACATTTTCGGAACTTAGATTTTAAATTTTTTTAAATATGCATTTTGCTTGTTTTTCTGCTTGACCAATGATCAGAAAAAATCAAGATGAAATAAAATTGTGACAGTTAAGCACTACAAATAGACATGCGATGTTAAATTCAAAATCTCATATGTAGAGAGCTGTTTGGGATAGAAATTTGTGTTTTCTATTTCATTAATTAATGTACGAAAATAATGCGGCGAAAGGACACATCGAAGCAGAGGCAAGGCTATATTTTTACATGCGTTTTACGCTGTAGTTAAAAAAATTAAAAAGTTCATCCTTGTTTGCCTCGTATACGAGGCAAAAAAACCGTAAACGTATTGAAAAGTGTACGTTTCAATTTTATAAAGAAACTCACCAGTACTCAACATTTTAAAAGTCGTCGGGTAAACGTTATTCAAATAAACGATTAGCGCATAATTGTAATTTCATATGAATATAAAATCGTGGTAGCAAATGTTCCCCATTCGTTCGAATTCATCAGCTTTAAACCATTTATTATGAAATTCTTCAGAACTTCATTTGTTGGAGATATCGTGCAATTTTTATTTTTCTGTCTTGCGCATTTTTAGTTGTAAATATTCAAATTTCAATTTTATTCTTGAAAAAATTTTAGTAAAAAAAGGGCAAAGCCCAGAACACGACTTGGGGAACGTCGACGTCCGAGTTGGCAAGACTAGGAAATATTCAAAAAATTAAAAAAAAGCGAATATTTTGCGAAACA
Organism: Mycogona germanica; assembly: GCA_034698785.1. Classification (NCBI taxonomy): domain Eukaryota; kingdom Metazoa; phylum Arthropoda; class Diplopoda; order Chordeumatida; family Chordeumatidae; genus Mycogona; species Mycogona germanica. Next base: position 441 of record JAQGBY010003569.1, on the reverse strand, counting down.
CCGCAACAAATTTTTTTTTATATAATTCTCTGAAGTGTATATCACAACAGTACTTTCTGTACCCCTCTCGGTGCTTAGGCACTATGTGAGGGGCACATCAAAGATCAAACTCACTCAAGACATTCGTCACCACCCAATATATTGAAATAATATAAAGGAATATTTTTACCCGACTACCCGACGACATATTCTTTAATAGTTATAATTCTACGATGCACGAAATATTTTAAGACGATGCTTGTAATTTTTTGTGATAGTATTATATCTATATCTCATTATTTTGAAAAGTAGCTAGGTTGACAATAATGTTTGAATAAAAAGTATTTCATAGCTAAGGCAGCCTCGAGATTTTGGTTCCAGTCAAATGCAGTAACCAAATACGATTATTCTCATGTTCAGAAAAAGCTCATTCTGTCGGATTAGATAGATGGGGGGGGGCAC
>JAQGBY010003568.1:0-18863 GCA_034698785.1 Mycogona germanica | reverse complement strand
CGCGCCGGGAATCGAACCCGGGACCGCCGAAACCACAGTCAGTCGCTAAACCGACTGGGCTACGACGAGTCGTACTCCACTATTAAACACCACTTGTTGCCGTCGAGAGCGCGCGCATTCCCCAGAAGTTCGCCACCATCAATAATCCGCCGTGCTCGTGGCCACCACACACACGCTGTTGTTGCGTTGCTGAGCGGGACTCGAGTGAGCCACACTAAACCTCTGTTGAGAAGCAAAACACGCTCACTGACATACCCGAGCGCAGCGCATTCACACACAAGATCGTCGTGAGCTCAAGAGTCCTGGAGCTACACTGTAAATCGTGATGACTGAAATGAGGTCGCATGATGCTTTATTTAAACGGATGGTGACTTCAAGTGTGTCGGTGCCTACAATCCAATTTCCCCCCATAACTGCGTCGATAAGTTTAGCGGTGCTGGTGCTGTGAGAACAACAAGTTGAAAATACTGTGAACAAGATTTGATGCGCCAGTTGCGATGATAAACAAGAATTAAAATTTGGGAAGTGGAAAAGAACCGCTGCAACCAGTCTCACATGAGCGTGAATGCGTGAAATCAATATCCTGGCACATCGGCTGTCTGAATTGGTCACGGACGCAGTCGAGAAAATATTATTTCCCCAAAGACAAAAAACAAAGAGAACGAGAAAAGAAAATCCATCCAAACATGATATCGTTTTGCACCGATACAACTTCGTCAAAAATCACAGTCGCCCGTGCAGAAAAATAATTCCTCCCACTAACACTGACGCGCGACCTTTTCCCCCTCACCATCGCATGCGCAACGGCAAAATCAAAACACGTAAACGTTGACCCGATTAGACTTTGGTGGGTGCGTACCACCACCATGAATAAAAATACAATTTCTACGTACCCGCTTGATGAAGACAAACTTACTGTATATAAATTACGGAATTGTTCTTTCACGGCAGAACTGTATGAGATACGAAAGAAATTAATAATTTAAATTGTTTACAATTGTACCGCCGGTACTATCGTAATTCAAGTGGCCCCCGACTATCGCCCTACCAAATGAGCAACGACCGCTGCACAAAAAACTCGTATACTTCAAATACAGTTCTCAACGCCATGAACACTTTGAATAAATTTGGTACGCATTCAAATGCAGCTACAAAATTCTTCGATTGCCAGTGCCACTTGAAAATTGACTCATTATTTTGAATTTTTGTTTGATTCCCAATCAACTGTAGTCAACCGCACGCACTACAGACGTTACGTCCCCTCATGAACTGAATTGTTACGTATAACTTCACTTGTGCTGGTGGTAGTCCCCTCATGGTGCTTAGGCACTATGCGAGGGGAACGACCAGTACCCGGGATCGAAAATTTAAAAATCCTGGAACGACAAAAGTTTCAAATAGACGCTTACAAAGGAGTGTTCCAAAGCTATTTGGCAAAAATACTAAATAGCTAAATATGTAAAATGGAAAAGAAAACTGGAAGAATGATATCAGATGGAAGTGGTAAACTGAATCGAATTCGAAACCAGTTCCTCGAAAGTCAGGAACCAAGCTTGCCAGGAGTGCGGGCACAAGCCAGGTGCACAAACTAAAGCCAGCGACACGCGAAACTAATGTGCCCGATCTCAACGAGGAAAAACAACGTCAGTCGGAATCAAAGGCACCGAATAGCTATTGTTGTTATTATTATATACTAATAGCAGTATGGCTCGCTGGTGAATACATATACATGTATATTTGCACGGTAGGCTGGTGAGGCGTTGCAAATGGGGTCAGCGAAGAAGATACAACAGGCGCAGCGAGGCTCCGCTTCAAACACCAGAGTGCGTGTGCGCGCATCCCGCCCATGTGACCCCAGGCGGCTCCCAACGCGCCCCTTAAGCCGGGCCACGCAACTCCGACCGCGTAAAGGTGAACGCTGTTGCTGGCGGCCCACATCCATGCGTGGGTGGAGAGCAAAGGTGACGATAGGTGAGCGACAGGTGGCCGAACAAGACAATAACTGGATGCTCGTTTTCATCACTGCGCACAATAAAAAACAAACTTTCATCAAGTAGAACAATCATCATATAATCTCCAAATGATGGATTATGTGTCAAACGTCTGGCTTAAAAAATCGTTTGCCAACATTGAATGAAATTTATAGAAAATTGTTTAGAAAGCAACTATTTCCAAATGTTTATTACCGCAAACAAAATTAAAAAGTTAATATTCTCATGAATATTATAACAAATATTTAACTTTTATAAAAAGTAAAACCAGAAAAGTGAACTTCTTTTCTTATTTTTTAAAATCAACTGTAGTCAACCGCACTACAGGCGTTATGGTGCTTATGCACTATGCGAGAGGCACCTCCAGTACCCCGGGTTCGAAACTTTCGAGAGACCGCGCCAAGAATCGAACCCGGGACCGTCGAGTCCCAACACTTGAACGAAACTCGTTTTAGAAATTTGTTTAAAATGGGGTCTCAATTTCTTTTCTAATTAAAAAGTTATTCGGAATGTAATTTGATATTTTGAAATGAAAAAAAGGTACGAAGCTATGTTCAATATCATTTTTAAGAAAATCGATATTCAAAACAATATTCAATCATTCGAAAATACAAATGTTTGCCCTAAATAATAACGTCTAAGCTTCGCCACAGCCTAAGTTTACGGAGTGTAGTTGTAGATATTCATTGGACGTTTCGCTAATACCTCAGGTCGTTCTGGTTGATTTTTTAACGAAGCAATTAAATTCATTATACGTACACAAAAATGAGGGTGGACCTAACGTATTCAACTTAAGACAAGAATGACTGCGGTTAGATTTACTCCACATTTATGGCGAAGTCGCCCACTGATAACGCAACAACGAAGCAAGCTAGCAGCTAGGCCTAGTTGGAGGGCAAAATATCGCAATTTGCCTGAATTGGGCCGCGCGCATTGAAAATATGGCACATATGTCCGCCGCACATGTGCTTCCCGTTCCATAAACAACTTCAGCGCAAATGTTATCCTAGATGGAGAGAATGCAATATCCAGACAGTGTGAATGCACGCGTACCTACGACAACATATTAAAAACGGGTACAGCGTTGTTCAACATGGCGCCCCCACAAATTTGTATCATCTGCCATGTTCAGTTAACTGAAAACGCCCGGATATAGATGTATGCACACCGCGTTGGGCGTCTATCATAACAGATTTTAGTCGTGTTCACCCACAAATGTTGCTGATTTAACGTTGGCTGGAAACTAGAACTACGCAAGCGTAGAAAACTAGAGCGTTCGGTATTCATTGATTTGCATGCATACCTTTACATTGTAGCACAATTCAGAAAAGTGGTTTTGAATTGAAACAGAGGAGTTTGTACCAAGCATAAACAACCCCAGCCAATTAAAAGGTCTACGTATATTCGGGCTCAATTTTCGAAAATTAAATTTCGGGACCTATTCTATGTTTGTTCACGGATTGAACGAGTCCTCACTGTACTGCTTTGGTTGCCATATTATGCTGAGTGATATTTAGCAACGCCCAATTTTTGAAAACAGTTTTATATGAAACGTAAATAAGATTTTCTTGGGACTGACAACAATTTAATCTCCCAAAGTTAAACTATTCGATTACTCAACGCAAGCGTACAAAATATATAGACATAAAATGTTTCGGGAGCATTAATTTAAACGCTGGATCGTTCAGCCGAAATTAACTTTCACAGGAGACAAACGAATAGATTTTGAGTAACGCTTTCAAGAGACCAGCTTTCGGTATATACTTTAGAAGGAACTGGTTTCTTATTCGGAAAGTCGCCCATTTAGCATTCCTAGCGCCACTATCGGCGAATGGGGATTGTGGAGAATCGCCTTCAACAACAATTACCACCTGGCCGATAATCAAACATGCGCCACATAGTGCTAAACCAAATGGCTCAATGGTGAAAGCTGGTGGTCATCAAAAATTGGGTTGAACCGATTTGGAAATTAAAAGAGTTACTTACTTTTCCTCTATCTTTCGCAGTCCTGCATTCCTCCTGCGCAGCACAGCCTCGTTCTTGATGCGACGTGTTTCGCGAACAGCACTATCGCTGGCTGAGCTGGAACTGTGAGAGCTGGAGCTGTGTGTTTCGCCCGTGGTTGAGGTGATGCGTGACGTCACCTGGTTGTTGGAGTCGCCGCGCACACTGATGGTGATGCCCTCCGTCTCGTCCTCGCCGTCCGACGATGACTCTGACGAATCGGACGAGCTGTTTGAGTCTGCATGCCGCGGAGGGTCGACGTCGGTCGACGGGACACGGCAAGACGGAGGCGAGCGATCACTCTTTAGGATCCCTCCCGTGGACAAGTTAGACTTTGGCGGAGAGGCCAGATAGGAGAAGGCGCCTCGGTTGCTGTTTGTCGCTAGACTGGGTGCTGCTAACCGAGATTCTAGCGAACTCGCAAGACAGCTGACAGTTTTTGTTTTGGCGATGCCTACAAGAAATCATAGAAATCATTTATTTTTAATTTTATCAATTTCCCTTTCTATAAGCCGGGAAGCACAACGATATTTAACAAAATTTCAACATACTTTTAATAGATATAGAACAGATTACTTCAGGAAATACAGTTAATCAATATTTCATAAGTCACCCCTCACGTACCTTTCCCTGCATCACTGCTCGCATCCAAAGGCGGTCCGAGTGTGATTCTAAGTGTACCAGGTGCCGCAGAAGACACGAGGTAGCGATCAGTCACGCACGTCTGAGATCGCACCAGACCACCAGTACCGCCACCACCAGGTCCGATCCGATGAGCCATCTCCACCTCCTCAGAGGTGATCGGCTGCGTGCAGAACCGAGAGGACACCACCAGGCGGCGACGCCGTGGAGCCCCTCCGTTCTCAGTGTCCACGCCTAGGTCTTCATCCGTCTGTGAGGGTCGGCGCGGAGGCAACCTTACCTCAACCATCTTCTGATTGAACAGCTTGACCCGGTCGGCCAGACTGAGCTTGGACGGGTCCTCCTCAGAGTCGGGTGTCGCTTTACCCGTGATGTCATCACTAATGGGAGGAGGTGGCGACGATTGGCGATTGTTGTCCTCCGCGTCACGTCTCTGTTGGTTGCTTGCAGAGTCCTCGTTCATCTTGGTCGCCTCATGAACTTCCTCCACAGTAACTGGCTGCGTCTGGGAACGTTGTAGTCCACGACGGTTGGCGAACCGACGGACGGTCGCCGGTGAGCGGGCTGACGACTGGAACTGGGCCAGTTGCTGCTTCTGCATGAACAGCTGGGCGCGGGCGGCCACGCTTAAATTGAGCACTGCGTTGTCTTCGCCATCTTCGTCGCTGCTCCGGGCCGCATCCTGCTCCTCCCGGACACCGTGCACGGCCTCCACCAGCGCCTCCAGACTGACTGGAAGTGTAAGGCGCCGCTCTTTCCTAGCGGTGACCGAGGTAGTGGGCACTGTCTTGCTAGTTTCGGTTCGGTTGGGCGAGGTGGGTGGTCTTGGCTTTGTGATAGTAGGAGTTGGTGGTGGTGGCGAAATGTTGCGCTTCTCTGCTGATTCGTCGAGCTCGTCGTCGATGCTGGGTCTGATTGGGTCCTGTTGCACGGTTCTGTCCACCGAAACCTTGGCGGACGCAAGGCGGTGGAAGAATTGTTCAGACTGCAACCTGGAATGCGAGCAAATCGAACATTATTAATTATTCCTAAATTAAATAAAAAGACATTCATAAAAAGATACGCATTCTTTACAGTAACTCTCATCACAATTGTTAAGTGCCCACAGTTGGTACTTCTGTACAATTTGGGCACACATATCGTTGACTACTCAGGATCGTAAACGATAGCCCGAGCTGAAAATCGAAACCAGGCTCAGTCTGGTTTAACCAATTGAGGTACGACGAATTTTTTTTACAAAATAAATTTGTAAATTTCAAACTTTCATATCTCACATCGATGAAATTATTTAAATTTTCGATCTCACAAAGTTACAAATGAATCACCAAAAAAACGACAACGCATAAGACAAATGTTGCATGTCGTTGCAGTACATCCTTCAGAAAGTATTCAATGTTGTGACCGACCGAAAGACGAACTGATAACAAACTCTTCAATCTTATATTCTTTGATAACTACGCGAGTTAAACGAATTAAAAACAGGTTTTTTAAATTGAAATTAGGTTTTTAAAAATTGGAAATTGTAAAGTCGTTACACACCAAATATCAGAAATGGTTCAAAGAAAAAATTCAATGGGGGTGCGCTTGCCTTTCGGTTGCCTCCAACTCTCCGAACGTGACTGGCTGGGTGCGATAGCGCTCGGGTTCCAGTTCCTTGCGCTTGGAGAGCCACTTCTCACGTCTCAGTCGCGTGGCGGACGCAGCGAGCTCGGAGGTTGGTTGGCGGGTGCCAGCACTCGTTGCCGACGGGACGGGCGCCGACTGTGCTGGGAAGGAGGCGATACGACAGTCGCCAACGGAGGAAGAGGAAGGCCCGATAACGCTCGGCGTGTGACCATCGTCGCCACGGCTGGGTTCGCTTGTTCCAGACCTGCACGATAGGAAAATCAAAAAACATCCATTAATGAACGCTGGTTAGACGAGACCGGTAATTTGTCTAGTCGATGCCTACAGTTCAGATCGTTGGGCGGTTCGAGCATGTGGTCTGGTGCGCCTATGGGTAGAGACATGGTCACATGGGTAACTATGCACCCAAATAAATAACGAGCACTCGACAATTTTAATAGTTGATTCGGAAAAGAAAAACATGTTAACGATGATTTGACACTTAACCAACTAAATCAAAAACAAAATATTGTATCACATTAAAAAAAACACCTTCTTTAACAATGACAGACACAAACAAATGACGTTATAGAATTTTTGCTATTAGTCAATAATTCTCGAAAAACATTTTTTGTAGACGTGACGTAAATTTCCAAGGGAAATTTCAAATTTCACATAAAACTGTTGGGGGAGGAGGCAAGCACACAAATGAAGTATCCGTTTTCCATGCATATATTCCGAGCACTCCAAAATTGAATCGAATAAGTTTTTTAAAAAAGCCAAACTACTCGAATAGGTCAATTTAATTAGAACTTACCATGCCACAGATTAAAGGTTAGTCACTAAAACACCGCAAAAATAATCCGGTAGCAACGCGGTTTCAATTGCCATGCTCACTAGGGGGAACCCGAAAATAGCGAGATCTGCAAACGCGACATATCGGGCTCGGGCAACACTTCCTCCGCTCAACAATTGCGCACACAACCGACCGAGTTTAAAATAGTCTCCGTGTCGGGCCGTTGGCCTCATTGCCTGTTGAATTCAGAATAAAACCGGACTCCCAAATCTGGCAACTGTGTCTACAAATTCGCGCAGACAATTCTAAGACGCCACCAATGAGAGATAGGAAGGGAGCAACGATTTTACCTGTAAACAACCGAGGATTCACACTAGCTCTGTAGAAGACTCCGAGCTAAGAACTGGATTCACCAACAGATTGTAATTCCAAATACCGTTTGACATTCGAGAAGAACTGGGGAAAACGCAAACTCTTTTCGCCTCGCGTACTCCAGACTCGCCCAAGCATCCCAAACTCGTGACTCTGGATGGTTTGCTGGCGCAATGTTGCTGTTTTTAGAAGTCGGCGTTGGCCAACAAAACAGTCAGCCTCGCAAACCGTGTCTGACAGATGATACGCCACTAAATTTAGACCAGAAAACTTCAAACTGGCTCGTGCGCCTACGCCGTGAAGTACGAGACACAGTCAGCGGCAAAATTCAATGTATCCAGTGCCCAGAACTTACAAACTGCCCGATACATCGGTTTATGTGGCACAAAACTGTTAGATGTCAGAGATGATAGAAATTGCCAATTGTCAGGCATCATATTTTATTTATTTATGAAATTTAATTAAAATAGGAATCGAGATTGTCTGGGAAAGAGTCGGCAAAGTGGATTTCATGCGAATCCATGCGATATCAGTTAATAAGTTGCAAGACTCGATATTATTATATTTTTGTATTTTAGACTTATGTCAATAAAACAAAAAAAAGTCCCTTTAAATGATTCTATTCGTATGTCGCTATTGTTTAAATAAGATTGGGGTGTCACTGCCAAACTGCTGACAGTCGAGCAATGTCGATTGAACAGGGATAATTGGATAGTCCGAGTTCACTCCATCTCTGAACTCGGGCAACACGCCATACTGAATTTACGACGTACAGCTGTGGAGAAACTGGAGTTTTTGGCTCGTGTTCAGAACCGTGGGCGCCGCTTACAGTGGCAAGAGACCCATTTTCTGTAGGAAACCCCCATCTGGTGTTGATCAATAGTGCTACGTCTCTCCATCTCGGAACACCGGTTCCGCACCGTCTTTGGAGACCTGTGCCGCGACTGCCGAGAGCAACCGATCTACACCCTCCCACGCTGGATGTGGTTTCCGAACTAGCGATCACACAAGAAATTAAAAAAGTAGGTTGTCCATCTATCCACTAGTAATCCACTATTTTGCGCGCGACTGTGTCAAACTTCGAAGTGAAACGTCGTTTGAGGTGATGAAAAACGATGAAGCTATTTCATTTTTTCAATTTCCTTGCGCTGCACTACAGGATTATATATATATACCAATCATGGAGATTAAGCACTACGGCAAGAGGCAAATTTCAAAATCTTCTGAACTGCTTCTCCAAACATGGATGAAACCTTTTTTTGATGTTTACTTTGCCAGCGTCACCGTTTCATTGCGTTCGACTTCTATCCGCGTATTTCTATGATCCCTAGACAGACGCTCTATTCAGTAGCCCAACAGGATAACCAACCAACGGGGAAGGTTACTTTATTTTTAATATTCACTTCAGAATAAATTGTTGTATGATTTCGGCGCGGGATGTAAGGATAATTTTACACGTTGACCACACTTTTAGCATTGCCAAAACGAAGACAAGAAAAACAATAAAATCGGGGATGAGTATTCGTAAACGATGTCGCGGTGCGAGTTTGGATGACGCCGCTTTAAATTAAAAAAATTAGAATGAGGTACGACATTGTGTTCCAACTTCACTCATGCCCGAACAACTGATCGCCACTTTCCATTCGACGGTCAACGAAGAACATCAAAAACTTCCAGTCGAAACGGACAATGAAGTCAGGACTAGAATGAGCAGAGCTGTGCTCTGTCGAGGTACAGCACCGAAGAATGCTGTTTTAACTTATAATTATTTAAATGTTGACCACAAGAGGAGTCCGTACCTTGAGTCAGTGTCTAGAAAAGCATCTCGAATGGGCGAGGAGGCGTGCTGGGCGAATGTTACCGCTCCGCTAGAACTGTGAGCCGCTTGAGCGTCGACAGCAGGTGGAGACGTTTGTCGAGTACTCCGTTCACCGCTACCAGAGCCCTGACTGCACACTGCAAAAATTCACACAAAAATACGCTGTTTTAAAAGAGAAAAGAAGAAGAAAAAAGAATATGACGTAGAAACTGCTGCTCCCCAAAATAACCATTAAAACCATTATTCCGTAAAATTCCCAACGAAAATTCTCCGTGTACCCAGGCGGCATTCAGTTTCAATTTGTCATTTTCATGACCACGTGAGTTCGAATAGAGGACACCTATAATCATCTGATAATTGCTAGCGATCGTCGCAGAGACCATCCGCATTGGACGATTTAATATTGAAGATATTGATGATAACGAGCAGCGATTAGCATTAGTTTTTAAATGAGAATGCACCAAAGCAGGCAAGCTGGAGCACCACATATGCTCTTGCACCTTTTCCCTCGCTCGATCCAGCGGTGAAATTTTTGCAACCCTTATTATTTATGCAAATTTCAACAGATGTTACTTTGTTTTTACCAAATTTACTAGTGCAATAGGCGTACGAGAGAATAAATCCTGGCCAATTTGAACAGTTTTATTGATAGCAATAACTGAAAGAGATATTGGTCAGGCAGTATTCGAAGCAGAATTTTTTTTGTTCAATGCAATAAATAGCTAGAAAAATTTATGATGCAGTTACCAAGCTTGATCATTGAAGTAGATAATCTCTACTTTGGTTACACTGTATTGGTAGCAAGTTAATCAACTACATAAAATCCATGGCAGGGATTCGCCCTTCATTATTAAAATAGATCAGCTAAATTGAGCCGATCTTGATGACAGGTCTGTAGTATGATCCATTTTTTTGCTTCATCGAAAACATCCAAGCTTCCAATAGAAAGTGACTGCAGCTTAACACACCGTGAAATTTGGCACAAAGTCAACTTTATCACTAGCAGTCGCCTTACGCACACACTAACCGTCAAGATGACGAGTTCCGTTAAAATCCGTAAATATTTAGCAACTAATTTCTCTGAAAGCTTAGCTTAGTTTAAAAATAGACACGAGTCGAATATGAATAAGCCGTCACTGCGCCCAAAAACAGGAACACGATTTCTGAAACAATTGTACGGGAGTAAATATTTTTCAAAAATTTACAAAACGAAAGTAATGTATTTAAATTTTTAAATTCACGTCGTATTCTCATTATTCAAAAACAGACTTTACAGGATAAGCCGTCAACTTGAAATAAATTAAATTTTCAACGAATATTCAGCGAGAAAAAAGTCGAACCAATAGAGCGCGCAATTCCTGTTTAGAATTTACTGTAAAATAACTTTAATGACAGGGCAGAATAAATATATATTTAAAAATACAATTTAGTGTCGTAATTAAAAGTTAAGAAAACCACAAATAGCGAAATGACAGCAAAACAAAGAAAATGGCTAAAATGTCATACTTTCAAATTTAAACAAATAATACAGTGGCACATTCATTTTTTTATATCGTGAAGATGACCAAGCCATATTGGGTTTCAAAGGGGCGATCTCAAAACTGACAGTAAAAACTCAAACCGTGCAATAACGCTGCTCACGTTGTTGGAAAATTTGGGTGCATACAATAATGGAATAGTCTTACTCACCGCTACCGCTTCGTTGTTCCCGAATCATTTTCCAGTTGGACAGCCGCTCCTCCTCGGCTGACAGTCGGCGCGAGCGCTGCGGTGTCTCGGGCGACGACGACAACGACAGAAACTCGTCATCGTCCGAGCTGCTTTGTCGTTCGTCCCGAGACAGACGCGGTCGGGGTGACCGCGGCACCGCGCCCTCCTCTTCCGATAAACGGGACGCGGCAGGCACGGGCGACGAGGTGCGAAAACGCAGGCCGGTGGATCGGGGATCGAACGAAGACGATTCACCAAAATCGAACGCAGATTCGCCGTGCGCCGAATCCTCCTCCTCCTGAGTACTACGTCTGCGTTGCGTTTTCAGGATTGGTTTTGGTGGACGTTCCTCTAGCAGGTCATCCTCGGCACTGCTCCTTTTCTTGAGGATGGGGCGTGGTGGTGGCGGCGCGATTGAGTCCACACTGCCGCCGCCAATACCACCCACATCCAGATCTTCGGAGCTCCCTCTCTTCTTAAGAATGGACGGCGGGTCGGAGGAACCGCTGCACTGCTTCTTCAGGATGGAGTGATGGGGGTGTGGCTCAGGCGATCGGCGCAGACCGCGCGACTCGTCAGCGTAGCTGGGCGCGCTGCGGCGGCGAAGAATGGAGTGGTGACGCTCGGTAGTGCCACTGGTGCGCTCCTCTGCCTCGTCGGCGTCGTCGGTCGGCGCGCTCTGACGTCGCCGAAGGATGGACGTCACTTCCGGCGAGGAGCACCGGTGGTCCGAATCTTCAGAACTACCGCGCTTCTTAAGGATGGTGGAAGGGTTAGTGTCAGGGGAGCGACTGCGCGCGCCTCCTTCATCCAGGCTTCCCCGCTTGAGAATGGAGTGAGGCACGGCTGGCGGACGACCATCCACCAAGCGCGCGTCCTCCTTGATGCGCAAGATGGACCGGGTGGTAGTAATCTCACTGTCATCGAAACTCTTCTTCTTGAGAATGCCAGTGGTGACTGGAGCCTCCCCCTCGTGATCGGGCACTTCGTCGTGGTGGTCGGCAGAGCGGAAGGACGCCCGCTGCAGTGGACCCAGGCCCCGACGAGACGTGCCTTCCACGGAGGCGTTGGCAGAGTTTCGTCGTAGCAGAGCGCCGTCGACGGCGATAGGCGACACTTCGAACCGTGTGACCAGTCCAAGATTAGATCCGCCATCCAACGATGTAGTGTCGGACGCTGCCTCGCCGGGTAGGGTGACCTTGCGCCACAGGCCGACGGTGGCAGGCTTGTTCGCCGACGACGGGTAACTGGGCATAGCCCAGCGTTCCACTATGCCGCTGGAATACTTGGTCAACCTTACCGAATCGTCGTCGTCGTCACCTATTCCAACCTCCCCGGCATTGTTCGGATCCGGCACTCTGCTATCCTCGTCGGTGTTAACGACAAACTTGGAGGAGGTGCCCAGCAGCGGCAAGCGAGGCAGCAGCAATCCGGCCAGCCCTTCGTGGTTGTCGTGTCCATTGGTGGGTGTTGTTGAGCGACCCAGCTGCCAGTTGCCATCCGGGTCGTAATAGAAACTGCCGCTGCGCTTTAAGAATTTTTCGCCTACCGTAGGAGAGAGTGGTTCAGGTGACAAAGGTTCTGGTGATTGAGGTTCGGACGAGGGCGAACCCAGTTCTCCGTTGTTGTCCACACGAGTGGTCACCGACACCTGAGCGTAGAAGATATTAGGTTTCTCTTCCTGGGGTGTGGTGGCCGTGTCCGGAGTCAGTTCGCCCTCAGCTTCGAAGTCCATGGAAGGCGAGGTTCGCCCCCTGGATAGTAGTCCACCCATGATTCCGTTGGTGTTAACAGTGGTAAGGCTTTTGGGACTACGGGCGACGATGTCTACGTTCCTGGCGACGTTGGTGAGGCTGTCAACCTGCGCGGTGGTCTCGCGTACCAACTGGGAGAGTTGTTCAATGGCCTGCGAGGCCTTGGCGCTGCGCTGCCGATCGCCGACAGCGTCACCTGGTTGTGAACAGTCTAGGCTGCCGCTACCGCCACGTAGCGGCGAAAAGGCAGAATTTTCACGCTCCTGCTTGACGGTGAACGAGTCCTGTCGACGAACCGAGTCTTCGCCATTGATGTTGGACGACTGGGGTGTCCTAACCCGGCTGGCCTCGTACTGGAATTGTTCGTAGTCGCTTCGGCAACTAACAGGCCTAGTCGATCTGACTACTTGCTTAAAGGCGTGAGTGTCGCCACCGTTTGCCTGTACACGAGAGGGCGTGGTCGACTCTACCGATCGTAACTTGTCGTTGGCGTGCAGATTCGGTAGGATCGAACTGGGGACGGTCTTCGCGCGGAATATGTCTGGGATTTCTGGCCGACGCAGTGCCTTGCCCGATCGTCTCAGACTCCCATTGCGATCGAACTCTGAATCGGACGAGTCAACGTTATGCGGTTGGCTCTTGATCGGGTCACCGTTGCTGTTGTCGTTGATGGATGGCTTCTTGCCAGTCACGTGAACCAGACAGGTGTTGTTCTTTACAACAAAAAAAAATATTTTAAAAACGGCATTTTGTATTAATCGGTCTAGTAAACTATTTTTTGTAGTTTAATGAGTATTTTCCTTTTTAAAAAATAAAACTACCCTTGACACGAATCCAATTTTTTTTTATAACACACCCACTGTCATTTATTTTCCACCTTCATCTGAAATCTTGCCTTAAAAGAGTTTGAAAATGTTCAACCACCATTCGTAATTTATGAGGGGTTTAGTTAGGACGTCTGGATGATATATATTTTAAATGGTGAATTCGGGACAGGCCGAATGAAGGAGACGAACCGAATGGCCAGCTCGCTTTTTTAATAATAATATTTTACTATTATTTTAATTAGAACTGGTAATTGCGAAAAATATAGAGTTTCGTGCAGACCGGGAGCAATTACCAGTTCTAATTAAAATAATAGTAAAATATTATTATTAAAAAAAGCGAGCTCGCCACTCGGTTCGTCTCCCTCATTCGGCCTGTCCCGAATTCACAATTTAATATCATTCGTAATGTTAAAAAAAAATTCTTTCAACGTTGTTGTTTCTCTAGTCCTTTCCTGTACTTAGTAGGGTTTCAGGCCCTTATTTTGCTTTGACATACTGATGTTTTTATACAATTTTACGATTACAATTACAAGCAACGAAGTATTGAATTTACGAGGAAATCAATTTTGCCAATTTCACAATATACTCTGCCAGGTAAGTACCGAGCTACAAAATGTGTCGAGCTAAAGTTTGGCAATCATAAGTAATTTGATAATTCAACTGAATAATTACCAACACGTCAGTTGTGCTCTCAACCTTCTGTGTGATGATCTGGTGTTGTGCCGATCGTACGATGGCCAGCGATTTGAGAGTGTCCGAGTGAGCTCCGTCCGCGGACTGAGCGCTATCACAGGATTGGTGGCGCGAAGATCTACGCGACCGTCTCGGAACTTCGTCTGAAAAATATAAGATACGTACCATGAGTTTATTTAAAGACTGTCGGCCCTCTAAAGATCTTTCTATCCTTGATCGAATATTCTATTCCTGCGCTTTGTCATCTTGATAACGAGGATGGTCATCGTTGATTCTGACAGCCACGCCCTTGTAGCCAGCTAAGGTCCAGATTGGATGAACCAAAAATCGAAACCAGCAAATACAAATCCGTAAACTTTCAAAATACCACATTCCACCAAAAGTAAACCGGATCTAGCAGGCCGTCATGTAGGCCATTAACCACAACAGTTTTGACAACAACCACTCGCACGAAAGAATAGATGCCCTGTGTCTTTTTAAAAACTCAACAGCAATCTGCGGCGCATAAATGGTGTCTCCAGTTTGTCACGAGAGATCACTAGTTTCAAAACGACACTTCGCGTATCAGCTACAGTCAGACTGATAAGCTGGCCAATGTAAGCAATAAGCATTCATGTGGAATTTGTTTTGCGAACATTTGATAAGAATATTTGCCACAATTGAGGTATCTGTAAAATTTATTGACCATAATTTTGTTTTAACTAATCAGATAGACGATATCCAATAAACCATAAAATCAACCCTTTTGGAATAAGGATATCGACGTCTATGTTAAAACTTCCATATTTTCAGGAATATTTATGATAAACCTGACGATCTGGGCAATATATACGATTTTAAATGAGTAACAACACTTCAATGAAAGAGTTACATTTTCATCATCTTTTGACTAATTCAAGCAAGGTGTAATTTAGTTCCCATATCATATTCAGATTGGACAATCACGCCAGATTTCAACGTGAATGTACTGCACTTTAAATACCGTCATACATTTAGCCCTATATATAAAGTTGCGTTCTCGAAGGCATTTTGCTGAAGTAAGCTGAACGAGTCCCAGTGTGTGCAATGTGTATAAGTTTCTGATGTTAGGAAATTAAATAATAAAAATCGTTGAACTGTCAAAAAATGTTTCTCGGATGAAAGATTAAAATGTCTATAGACTTGTGAAATGATAAGGCAGTTGGGCACCCTCCAGCCACATAAATCCGCTATCTCCATTAAGCCAATTAGCAAATACCACTGATAAGTTATCAAGTTCTGTGTCACGTAAATTCCTTTTTTATCGATCGCCAGCGACAGGCTCAACAACTTTGTCAGTATAACAAAAATTCAGAAGCAGCTAAATACAGTATTCGGGACTGCTGCTGAAGATTCCGACGATGCTTTTACTTTTTGCGATTAATTCGTGCCAGCCAAGCTACGCAGTAACAAATTTCGTAGAGGCGATCCAATGGCAAAGCAGGAAAAGATGCGGATCAATTATCAGCGAGGCAGGAAGCGGCGTCAAATCTTATTTGCTTGACGACAAGCAAGTCAAGTTACTTTTGCTGTTCAGCATTCCAAGATTATCAAATAAGATTATTAATTACGCAAGCACGCTAATTGGGACCGACAATGTAAACAAGACGCAACTTCAAAGGATCAGTGTTCCGAGTGCATCTTCACGAATTCCAAGAAAGTGAATAAAATGATATCTCATAACAATTCAGTTTATATTAAGATTCCACGCAACAAGAATATATTTTAGAAGGGGGGAAAAACGCGAGGGGTACTAGCGTGCAATTAAATATGCCATTATTTGTTCTTTGTTAAATTGGATCTTACGTTCCTCAGAATCAGCTCCGATTACTGAAACTACGAATTAATATCCTTTTCCAGCAAGTTTGCAAGACACATGACACTTAAGCACAACTATATCTCTTGGCTAAATTTTTGACTGCAGAAATTGTTGACTGAGCTATTCAGGTCTGTGAATTAATTTTTAAGTCGACTAAGCCCACCCTGACCGCGATTCTGATGTCCGGGCCGTTTATTTACAGATTATAGGCACATTTCCTAACCACAAATACGACTCGTGGCACAGTTGATTGAAAAACTAACTTGTGGTGCGACAGTCCCTGGTTTTATACAATTTATGGTTTATGACAGATGAAAATGTGTCAACCTCGAAAAGTGCAGATTTAGCGCACAGTAATGGATTAAAAAAACTACAGATTCACTGATTGGAAACGAGGGAGTAAAAATTGACTGACGATCTGGTTTAAAAAACTAACTCACCTCCGGAGTCACTTGGCACGAGTGGTTGTTCCAACGCACCCATCCGATTCAGGTGCGACTTGCGCTTGGAACTCTTGTCCTTGATCCGTGTCTGACCATCAGAAGCCGTGCCACCGCTCTCACTCTCTGTGGTGTTGACCGGCGACACATCGTTTATTTGCGAGCCGATATTGCCAAAGTGGAACCTGGTGGCCATTGCAGACGTCATATCACCGGTTGGGGTTGTGGGAGCCGCTGGTGGTGCGCTTTTGGGAATCGAGGAAGTGGAGTCCCGGCTGCCCGAACGCGGAGTCGAGCCAACAGGAAGTCGACTTCGAAAGCTGTTGCCCCGATTCAATTCTAATAGTAGAGGTGGCAGGGAATGAGATAAATAGAAACTGGCCTTGGACTTTCGAAAACGCAATAAACAAATCTCATTCAATTTATAACATGTTAATTTATTTTTCATTTTCTTAAATGAACAAGAATTTTGTTTAAACTTTTTCACATAATTCCAGTAAAATATCCACTTGGTTTAGTTTCCAAAATCGCACGTTCGTGAAAATAGAAATATCGAAATGTGCTTTTAAAATTTTGGGAAGTTGTTATAAAGCATTAAATATATTCTAGAATTATTTATTGTGCGTATAAAAATGTTCTTGGTGAAATAAATTGTCAGGCGAGTATGGTAAAAATATAATATTAATTACCTGTATTTGGGCTGCTGATTTCCGAACCGTTCGTTCCATTCGCAATGGCTCGTAATCTTCGAATAACAAAACCCAAGTAAACGTAAGGCGCATTCATTTTAAGTACACTCCAAACAGTTTCAAGTCAGATATTCGCAAAAAATTATTAGATACTTATAAAATATTTAAAAATACGTTTTAAGTTACTTAAAACTAACATGAATAATAAATCTGAAGAAAATTACAATATTCCAAAACAGAAATGTGAACTTATATACATCAAGCATAAAAATATTACTTGATATTCAAAATTAACACTGACATGATTGCCTGATATTCGCAAAATAATTGCTCAAAAGTGCAATGGAAAACGACTATTGAAAAGTTTCTTTATTAGAAAAAAATCAGTACCATTTCTTGTGATTTTCTGACTCAAATGTTAAATGTTAAAATGTTAAATGACTAAGGCTGGTTGCAAGCTATATCATTGTAAGGCGCTGCGAAATATACAACCGTTTTGAGTATTATATGATGATCTACAATTTGCGACACTAGGTAAACCGCCAGTGATTGCAATATGTTTACCAATGGTGTCGGCAATGTTGGAACATTTCTTCATATATGCATTACAGTATGTCCCTTATAACTATACCAAACCCGATTTAATAGATGAAATTGACATTCACAGCGCCGTACTACATTAAAATACAAAGATAGATTGCAACCAGTTATAGACGAGCTGATGGAACCGGTGTGGCTGTACCTGGACGCACGGTTGGTACGAAAGGCGGAATCGGTCATGGCAGTCGGCGGCAACACCGCTTGACCATCGTGTGCCGCCGGACCGCCGTCGTTACTGTCGGCCACTTCGCTGGGTTGCCGGCCGGCATCGTCGCCCAACACACCGTTCTCGGAGGGAAGGTTTGCCGCGGCGTTTCGTTTGAAGCGTCGCGAGTAGCGCATGTAGGAGGGTTCGGCGCCCAGGGGAGAGGCGACGGTGGTAACCGCGGCGGCGCCACCACCACCACCTCCATCCTCAGCACCTGATGACCACTGGCCGAACTGGGAAGCCAATTGCCGGCGCCGCTCCTCTTTGTAGCGGGCCACACGGTAGGCAGGATCCAGCGTGGTCGAATCGTCGTCCGGGTCACCGCTGCGACTCCGGCCGAATTCGGCGCCAGGCATCGAAGACAAGTTCGAGTGGTTGAAGGAATTGGAGGATCTGAAATAAATTCAAAATGGAGAGTTTAAAAACACATTCTTTCAAAACAGCAGTTATATGATAAACATATGGATAACTTTAGTTGGCCTGTGTCCAGGAAACTTCTCTCCTATCCGTAGGAGATTACAAACAACGCGGACTTTTAAAAAAATCCACCGAGACTTCACCATGGGCCATCCATTCGTGCTCGAACCCACACCCTCGAATTCTTAGAAAGGCGTCCTCTAGCCCAACAGGGAAGAAGTCACAGGAATCACGATCGCAATAAAAATTTGAAGACATTCGACGAGTGCGTTGGGAAGCTTTAAAACTATCTTGCCTGAGCCCTGGATTGATATAAAAATTGTACTGTATGTACTGTAGAAAAAACCTTAATAAAAAAGTGAAGGTCTAGACAATGTAATGAAATGAGGGGTTTAGTTAGGACGTCTGGATGATATATATCTGAAATGGTGAATTCGGGACAGGCCGAATGAAGAAGAC
>JAQGBY010003567.1:0-18869 GCA_034698785.1 Mycogona germanica | reverse complement strand
TTTTCCGTCCGGTGCTGGCCCGGAGACAACCCCTATTTCATTATAAATTTATTATGAATTTATTATGAATATTTTATAATCAGATATCTGTTCACCGAATAATAAAACAAAGATCTTCATCAATGTTTCGACAAATCATCATCGATGCCAACAACATTGCACGTCTGAAACGAACGAAAAGTGGCGTGTGGAATTTCGAGCCTGTGTGTAAACAAGAAAGGAGAAAAATTCGAACGAAAAATAAAAAAAGCCTAACTGTTCGAATATTTTCATTCGATTTGATAAATACGGTATTTCAGAAGTTGTTATAAAATATATCATCCGCCATCCTGTATTTAAAAAAAAACCAATATTGTCATATGACTGACGATTGTAATTTAAATATAACTCTGATCTATTTTAATGCGACCACAGTCTGTTCGCTTGCTCATGTGGGCGATGCGACAATGAAAATTTGCCTGCTTGACATCTCCTTGGCAAAAGACTAGTCATGGATCTTTTCCAAATCTGTGGACGACTCGAAGCGATCATTAATAACATCAGACGACATTGACTTCTTATAGTGTGTGTAGTTATACGATACACAATTTTTTAAAGGTGATGGTGATGTGTATAATTTTTGTGGTTGGACTATATCAATATCCTATTCTGCCCCAACTGGTCTTTCGACCTCCGCCATAGGTCCCTCTCTTGGGGGCTGCTTGCGGGTAAAATGTGTAATTGTAATTATCATTAATATCATTGAGTAAGCGGAATGTCATTTCAAGGCATGCCAAAGCGCAGTGCATGCTCTATTTACGTGTCCACCAAACACGATTGCTATTTATCCACCAGTGCAGACATTCGATCCAGCGCATCACAGCGGGGTGCCTCAATGAAATCGGATGATGCGTTCCAATTTGTTCCATACATACAAGTATATGAGCTCATATATATACGCTTGTGTGTGTGTGTGTGGCATGGAGGCAATGGATTTGCCAATCCGTGTTTGTGGTGCCAATGGATCTCTGCGTGAAACGCGAGCGACATACGATATCTGAGCGAGAGGATGGAGAGATGGAGCGAGTGGGAAACCCATCAATACAATTACAATACGACCCTGACCCGAACACACAAAATGGGAGAGAAATTTGAGCGCAGTCAGTGTTCGCTGAACAACACGCTCTCCTCCACCACCCCAATTCCACCACCCACCACCACTTAAATCGTGTCCCTCATTTTCGGAATATTCCGACAGCCTAAACGCTGCTGGAGCAAGTAACCTACTTACATAGCATTTTTTGAGATGGGATAAAATTTTGTACTCATACATATGTCCTCCAGAGGTCTGAACTGTATCACGAATAGCGGAAAGTACGCAATGTCGACAATTTTAATGGCTTCAAGGGACTATAAAGACTTATTAATTGAAGTTAGAATCTGCCATTCGGATGCTGAATAACAACAACTAATGAAATTTGAGAATGCAAAATGTTTTTTAAGCAAAGCAAAAAAAATAAACAAAAACGGAAATCACATTAATACTGTATAACCACAATATCCAATTAAATTAGAATGCATCATTTATGATGCGATTGGAGCGATTTCCAATGCATAGATTTAGCATAATTCCTAGTTACACTGTGAACACGCTTCAGCTTCTCGGCAATTCGGCCATATAAATTGCGCTGGATAATTTCAGTTGTGCTTAAGAGGGTGCGTTTAACTTTTAATAAGATCAGACAACGTGATTTGTTTCACTTGCAATGGACACGATCTCAATGGGTCATGTGTCCCAATCTCAAGAACAATTTCAATTTATTAATCAACTTGAAGCATGTTTACAGTGCAGCTATCCTTTAAGCATGCTTGGTATGCAGTATAACTAGGATATAATATTTAAGGTTATGACATTTGATAAGACGCAAAAAGGATGTTGCCCGTGCGAAAACAAAATTGGTTAGAAACAAGTCTGACGGAAAGAAATAAAAGCCGCGCTGAAATGAAAGGTATTTATATATGATTAGGCCGTATTTATCCGAAATCTAGATTCCAAAAATAGGAGGCAGCCCGGGGATTACGCGAACTGGAACGGCTGCATTGTCCACATGCTTTGAAAATCCGTGCCCCAATTTTCATCTCTCTCGTTTTTTGTTCTAATTTGTGGCGTCAGCAAACGACTTTTTTGTGCGCTGCGAAAAACAACACCTGAACATGTAAAACTAAAAGTTTCGTTCCTCAACATCTTTAACATAAAACCGGTGTCGTTCTGTTTACGGTTACGGTACGGTACCAACCGCCACACACGACTTCCGGCGCCCGCCCAGTCACCGTCTACTAACGCATTCGATTTTGTAACGCGCGCGTTGGTTTTAATTCTCTCTTAGTGGAAAACTAGGCCATGGACGAAAAACTAAAACACAGCCCGGGCTCGCGCCAACTTGATTTATTTTTATTTTCTTCCAAAACACAACATTCCACCATTACTCGCGACTGGCACGCACCAAGCGGATGGTTAATTAAGTCTCTCGCTTTACGACTAGGGCAAGCAACAGTGGTTGTGAGGAGGAGGAGGCGATCGTAATTTCGAATGAGGAAGAAATTCCGCACAGCCGTCAAATTATCTGGTAGGATCAACATAATTAAGTCGTTTCTGCCGCCGGGAATGCTGTGCGAAAAAAATGCCTAATCATATCAAGATTAGAGAAATAAAAGAGTAAAATATGCAGATCGTTGACGATCGCATCTGTGTATTGCAACTGGTGGTGTGGTCTGGCGGGGTTTCAAAGAATCAGTTGGTCTGTTGCAGTGAAAGTAGATCGAAGATCGGGGAACTATCGAAGGCACACAATCAATTTTACTGCATACCTATATAACTTTCCTTGGAATCTCGTGTGACATAGTGGTGAGCGTGACGCGGGTTCGATTCCCGACCGAGATCTCTGGAATTTTTCGGGCGAGAGAAATTCCGAAACGCGCCTATCTTCGGAATGGAAGTAAAGATATCAGGTACACGTTAAAAATCCCTACCTCTGTAGGTTATACAATACTAAGCCTGGGCTAGCCAAAATGAAAAGCGGGTTTTAGGGTGAACACGCTGGTGGTATTTTGCAGCATCAATTTACATAAGCTAGGCGGGTTATACTACAGTCGCTGTGGTATTTTTGAAATGGGTTGTCGTAAATATTCCGTATTATTTCAGTAATTGCATTTCCGACGTATACAGCGAATGTGCCGTGCAAAAATTACTAGAGGCCTTCCAAAATGTTTGCAAATATTGAAGAAATTGGCATGCTGTGTGGTTGGCCTAATTATACGTCAGATGTATTCAAACATCACTATAAGACTGGAAAGAACCGGTTCTTCAGATGCATTTATGTGTGCGTCTCAAGCTCGATGATCTACTGTTGATCGAGCATCAACTTCAGTTCAAATTGCAATCTATAATGTGTTTGTAACCGTGCACATTTCGGGTGCGTTGTCTCTTTGGGATCGCATACTGGAAGCGTGGTTTGCACCGGGAAAGATCGGCTACTTATGAGCCCAACTTTCCGGGGTAAACCGCGCCTTAAGCATCTAAAGAACATTCCATATATTGCTCCAAGAACGTTTTTCTCGAATGATAAATTTCACTTGAGAAAATTTCATGTTTTGCTCCATCAAAATATAATTAAGTTTTGGTCAAACACCCATGCCTGGCCATATCAAACCTTTCCTCACCTGTGCTTGTTAAGCCCAAATAAAATTACATTTCCATGGAGCAAAACAACTAGTGTAAATGGAGTTAAGGAGGTTTGATTTCTCCAGTAACTTTCATAAAATATGTTTAAAAAATGCAACGCAACAACGAAGGAGCCAACCTCGAGTACAAATGCGAACAGGCTGCAATCACGGAGTCCCGAGAATCCGCAAACTGCACTTTGAATTTATAAAACCCAGTCGTCACCAGATCCAAGAACTCGATCCCAGATTGGACAAAACGTCCAACACGTGACAGGACCGTGATTGGCCAACCTTCGCCCGCAAAATAAACAAACGCGGGCGGGCCATTCACACTCGGTGGTGGGCGAGCGATTCAAATAATATATCAACACCGACCAATAATAAATAACAAAAGAGAAATTCATTTGCACCAAGTTTCACCAAAAGCCATCATCCGAATTGGAGGCACAACAAAGAGCCAAGTTCATTGCCAACAAGTCACGCTCACTGTGTGTGTGTGTTTGTACTCGTCGAGCAATTTGCTGCAAGTGGGGAGGACCGGTTTGTTTGTATACATATTTTACTAGTAGGGATTCCCAGATGAATCCACACACACACTACAAGACCATGCACAGAAGCGCAATACAGAAAGTATGAGTTGGGAGGGGTGAAGACGGTAATCACCAAAGGCTTCGTAAAGATAAATGACGGGTGAGGTGATGTGGGGTGAGGAGAACCTGGGATATATCAGGGAGCTTCGATGTGGCACCGGCAAAAACTGGTTCCTTTCGGTTTTCGTCAAAGGACTGGCAAAAACGAATGAGTAGAAAACTCTAAATGCACTCGCACGAATGAGAATTTTCGTCGATCGTCAATTGAAATCAATCGAATGTAAAGGCCAAAATGTAGCATAGAGAAATAGATGCAAATTCCGCCGTACTGACTTTGAGTTTTTTTTTAAAGCAAGTATTACCAACATAAAAGTTCCCCCCCCCCCTCTTCAAATCAGGGTGCATCGACTCCACCCGCGGCAGCTTTCGTTTCATGTTGTCATTAACTATAGCCTGTAACGGCCGTGACTGCTAACAGTTTGTACAACAAGTTAGTATAACGTAAATGGACAAAGTGGCAGAGAGTGTGTGGGCGAACTGAATTAAGAGAACGAATTTTCAACATCACGCTGATTTCATAATTTCATTTAAGGGACATTGGACACGCAATCGCTCGCTCCGCACCTGAGCACCCCAGGGGTTGCAGTGCACCCAACCATCTGACTTCACATTAGCGAAAAAGGGGTTTAATGTTGGTGAAAGGCAAAACGACATCCAAGTAAACAACCAAATAAAATTGGAATTTAACCGCAAAATTCTAAAAATATCTGGGCATTCCAGAATTCCAAAAATAAAGTAATTACACTAATGAATTTTGCACTGTCGAAACATAACTCAGGAATCATACTCATTTAAGAAGAAAACAATGAATTAATGACATCATATCTGTATGTGCTATTAAGATTTGAGTAATGGAACTGGATCAACGACCAGCGAATGTTTAGTTCTGGATCAATTATTTAGCTTGGGCAACTACAGCTTAACCGAACTAAAAGCAATCTGCAGACAGAACAGTAGAATTGCATTAAATAATAATTTCATAACGTGCGTCGGTTCAAATGATTTCCATTTGGATATGGTCGTATACAATAACCTCCGTATCTAACAATTCGTCCAGTTCCTACCAAAAATTTATTCAGTTTCAACACGTCCTAACCACGCAAAGCCATTGCCGCGCCCAACGATCTTATCTGGATATTTGGAGAGGTCCGGCGGCAACCTCGCCTAACTTTCATTCGCAATTTCAAATTTCCTTCAACTGGGTGGCGTCGTCCATTCCAGTTCCACCAATCAATAGTTAACGGTAGGACTCGCAGACCCCCGCATTGATACTGAAAAAGAAACGCCCCCTACAGAATGTATTTCGAATAGCTTCAAAATTGGCTGGTGAAAATGAGACAAGCCTAATAATACTGTAAATATCCAGCGCACATCTATATTGGTTCGGGACTTTGGATGTCGGCTACTCGTATATGTGTGTTAGAAGGTCTAGAGTACAGGATTCCTAGGCGCTACCATTAAAGTTCGTCTGTAACGAATATGTGGCTCATTTATGTCGTTGCTAGGACGCTCACCGAAAACAAAGGTCTTCTTCATTGTTCACTAGATTTGGTGAGATCTTCCAGGATAACTAGGACGCACCTAGCGACCAGATTGTCGCTTCGGGGCTTGACAACATCATCAAAAATTACAGAAATGTGTCGTACTTTGTTTTCTCCAGAAAATTAACCTAAGGGTTTGATGCTTTAAAGTAATTCAGTTCTTTGGGCATAACGTCATCAAAAATGACATGAATCGGTCAAACGCTTTCCAGAAAATTACACTACGAGTGCGCAGCTGCTTCTAGACTTTTCAGTTCGTTGGTGCGTATCGATAAGGTGGGGGGGGGGAGGAAAGGGGGGAAGCCGTCCGACTGGGCAACTGTATCGACAGTGACGCGAGTCCTGAATACATGATTCGTTGCGGTCATGAATAAGTTAGCGCGGAAAACACCGCGCGAAAATAGAAACATATTCGGACCCTCGCGAATTCCGGCGCCGTAGGGTGCTCCTTGTATATGTCAGAATGCGATCTGTTCGATAATCACGGGCCGATATTTGAACAGACCGGTGGTGGTATCGGCACGCACCTGGTAAGGCTCGCTCCCATGAAAATGTCAGCCGAGTAGGTGCGAATTTTTAAACGTGAGCAGTCAAAATTTGCATAAAAGATTATCGTGCATCAATCAATCGGCGCTTTTGTCGCAACGGCAAATAAGAAATGTTGTTAGGCTCACCTTGATGGAGCGGTGCCAGAGTGTGCATGGAACCGAAGATGTCTTGAAGCTCTTTGGCCGTCATGATGTTGAGATGACGCAGACTGTCGTAGTAGGCGGTCTTCACCAAATGCAAGTCTTCCACCATGTCTTCTTCGCCCTGGTACAACTCGAAAATAGCCTACGCAAAAAAAGAGAAATCGGAAAAATACGAAGGTCAGGCCAATTTTTATTCATGGGGAAAACGTCAGCGGGGGGAAAAAAGAAGTGAGTTATTTTATTAGTTCGCCGAATCGAACCAACGGGGAAAGGCTAACAGTGGAAGAGGAAACGCTTGGAAATGAAAATTATGACTTAAGAAACAGAAAAAAGTCATTTAATTTCCAAAAATCTGCTCGAACCTCCATGAATGAGGCTTATCATGTTAACGCTTTGTAACCAGAGTTTGATGGATATAAAAAATAGCAGATGTGTGGATAACATTTAGATTGTCGGTGAGCAAATGACTTGATGTGTTTCACACCAATTTTATGAACAATTAATTATTCTTAAGTAAACGATTTTTCAACAATTTTAGTAAAACAAATTTAGGATATTCCACATGCTTACCACTTTTGTAACAATTGAATTATGCATCTATTTTTCTAAATTACATGTTTTTGGTCCTGAGGTTTCCAACCCTTAAATAGTTCTTGGTTTAAAGATGAACGACAAACTGCGACTAAAACCAGAGCTACCACAAACTAGTACAACTACTGCTGGTTTCAGCCGCAGTTTTTCTTTTGACTTCGAGTACGAGGGAACGAAATAAAAATCAATAAAATCGCACCAAGGTTCAGGAGAGAGCTTAGTATCGATTAAGAGACGCCGCGTCGATATATTAGCGGGGTCGACTTCACTATAGACTTTCCCCATCATGACTCCCCAGTCACTCCCACCACCACCACCACCACCATCACCACCACTACAGAGTACACACTCTTTTTCTCTCGCTTCAAACGACGAGGCTTACAACTTTGTATGCCAGATTTGTCGCCTTTGATTAATGGTGTGGGCAATTCCGTGAGCAGTTTTCTGCGTCGCCGCGAGAGACAAAATTGATAATCGATCCTTTAGAGGATGGAGTCGTAAAGGCGGTGGGAGGGAGAGGAGAAAGGATGGGGACTGCAAGAAGAAGACACGGAGGAGGCAATGAGGCAGACGGGACACCGAACAGGCGGGAAGATATTTAGTTCAAGATCGATGAAGAAACACTATTTTCGTGAACAGAAAATATCAGAAAGCAGCTATGAGTAATAATGTTTATTTTTTCTACTATTGAAAATCGAATCGCATTTCTGTGAATCCGGAATGTGACTACACGTTCAGAGACTTTCTCAAAAACAAAACACTTTTCCTGAAACATTTCAGAAATATCCCACGTTTAAAAAAAATGGCCTGTTCTAATACAATAAAGCAAAGCTGGTGTCTGTGATTCGAGAGCTCACGAACCGCGGAACTCAGCGCCATAAAATTGACACTGACCGTAATTGCATGTTATTTCAGGTGTATTTCATGAAATATGAATTTAATAAACAATGATCTCACAAGAGTCATTTAAAGTCGGGACGAGTTACGAATGTGAGCATGTGGGGCCACATGGAGTAGGAGCTGATGAAATGATACATGGTACTCGATGGACCAGAAGCCGCCAAAGAGTACGATGGTATTTTCAACTTGTATCGTGCATCCAGACCAACGTTCTCAGGAGCGCATGGTCGAACACCAAAACAAGGAAACATCCAGATGTAAACCAGGCGTAGGGGGGCCAGTTATGACACGAAATAAAAGCCTACTCTACACGTCATAGCCAACGGCGATGGCAGGGAAGAAACCGCAATATTCTCACTCTCAGCTCATCAGTGAGTCGTTAACAAGATCGTTACGATATTATGACGGCCGACACGAGGGTGGACGCACATGAACGTGAAACGAATGACGTCACCATACCATGGTTACGTGTCTGCGTACGGCCAGGGGGGGGGTGGAAATCGATGACTGTGGCGTCATTGCGGCTGTCGACGGACGCGGCTATCGTCTTCGAGCAAACATTTTTACCTAATTAATGCGGAAGCAACGAATAACGTCTTTTGGAACTGCCTAAGTGCGTGTGTTACAATAGACCAGTGATGTGCTTACTATTCTTCTGCGTATGGGCGCCGCGCTTTATCAAATGGTGGCGGCAAGTTAAAATTGTCGCCACAGAATCCCAAATTATAAACAAGAAACGCTAAGATTGCGAAACCAATTGATATGAATTATCAACATGGAGTTCAAACAGCTCTTTTCATAATTAATTATTTTAATCGATGGGCATAAACCAAACAATAATGCAAGGATCGATAAACATTTTCAAAAATGTGTAAATATTGTCCGGATGACATACTGTATATATATATTTTTTTAAGATGAGGTAAAAATCTATAACTATCGATAAAACTGGTACCAGGTGACCCAGTAATGCAAAGGTAAGGACATTTTCTTGTCTCATTGCCCTTCTCTCTTGGTGTGCGCCCCACTGTTGACTCACCACTGTCAGTGACCATTGTTTTGTTGATGGACGACCTCAGAGTCATTGGCAACATATGGTTTTCCGAGCGACCAAACGGCTTTCGCGGTTTTTGGCTCGGCTAGTTGCGATCACAAAAGAAAGATGCGATGGAGGAGGGGGTGGAGATTAGATGAAGCTGTTAATGGGATAACGATTAGGCCTGGGTGCCTACGTAAACATTGACGTCACGCCCACACACACACGCCACATCGAAGAGAATGTGAGAGAATGTGTAAAGAGGTGCCAGGTGTTCCAATAACAGGGAACAGTGGCGGCGAAAAGTAGGTGCGCGCGATGGGACAAATGTCGAAGTTTACCGACGAGACAAAAATATTATTATCCGTGGTGTTTGAAACGACCCGCAATCGTAAAAGCAATGTATGGCTCCGATTACAAAATATTTATTTATGAGCTCATTCGCCCCGTGATATGAAACTTTTAGGATACCATGTATGAACCAAAATCAATTTGTTCGTTCAAGTCAATAAAACTCATAAAATAAGACCTTTTTTATTCGTGCTAGATAGTAGTCAGCCTCCATACGTATTCCTGCTGCTTCCTTAGACTCAAAATCCACCACATTTCTAACAATGTTTTCCAATCACCGAAACCCAACGCCCCCACAATACAAACACACTCAACTAATAAAACATCCTCCTGAGACTTTATCCGTATTTTAAACACAATCTTAATCGATCAACAGGGAACAGAACAACCTAATCACAAAAAGGAACAACTCATAGATTCGTAGTTTGAATATCACACTAAGATCAATCGGAGGATAAGCATAAAAACATAAGATAAGATTTTACGTAAAAATATCCGAGACCATGCGTAATTGTCGCGCTTGACCAGTGCACCAAGCGGACCGTTCCCCTATTTTTTCGTAATGACTTTTCCCTCTTCAACCATCTAACCATCACTTTTCTCGATTTACCTTACTCGTATCACCTTTTCTCCAGTTGAGGATGTTTTTTTAATGTATTCAAACCTGGCTCCGCGACTCCGGAATATATTTTTCATCAGCACCCCGCCAAACCTCAAATAAAAACAAGAGTTACTCTCATTTTTTTGTCGCAACAGACTAGCCAACAAATAAGGTGCCGGTCCGGTGGTCCGACCTCGAGGCAAATCGATTCCACCGTCTTTTCGTCCACCCCGCCGATCTATCACCATCTCCGCCTTACCGACATACCCCCCTCAACCTCGACCACCTTTATCTCTGCTCGTCCATACGTGTGTATAAACAAACGAGACGCCGCCGCCCCAATAGCGTATTGCCGATAAATAAGTTTTAAATGCGAGCGGCGTCCCGAGAGAAGGACTGCGGCATCCGCGAGACAGAAAATGCGGACGTCAGACGAACGAAAATCCCGACATCACTCCCGGTTCCTCGTTCGTACAGTTGATGAGAAAATTCGAAGGCTTGACACGTCCCGTCGTGGTTGTCGGACGATCGCGGCTAATCCAGGGTTAGTCTAGAGTACCGGGTGCCGATGAACATTCGCGGTCGAATGAAGTGGTGGCACTTTCTACTCGGCCTCGAAACTTGACAATCACCATTTGTTTTAATGCAAATGAGGACTGGTATGGTAAATTTATTTCTCAAAATCTACTGGAGAAAATGACTGATCAAGCTCTCTGAAATTTCATGTCACTAATGGAGAAAATTACCTGAACCCACTAAATCCTCGTGGGACCTGGTCACTTAATCAAACAGCCATTCGAATTTATTTTTCATTTGATTTTGCACTTCGATTGGTGCTAATGCACCAATTAAAAATAAAAATAATTTCATTTTCAAATCAATAATCTTAATGAAAATAATTCCCAAAATGTTAATATGTAATTATTTTCATTGTTATTTATTCGGAATCAAAAACTTTCCATTTTTCTTTTATCAAAAAATCCATGCAATGCAAAATATTTACTTTTAAAATTATTTTTTATGTCATCCGAAATATAAAGGTTTATTTTATAAATATTGATCGGGTTTAGATCAGGTCTGAGGAGGTTGTTTACAAAGTAATACCAATTTCCATCAACATGTAAGGTCATGTTCAATAGCATAGGTGCAATCGTGAAAAAGTGTAAAATACGCCATATTGGCATTTTTAAGGACTCTAACAAGATTTGCCCTCGACAAGGATATGCGAAGCCAAAGCTCAACCAAAGGTAACAGGCAAACCGAATCTGACCTCTACTCGGTTATACAACTCCTTTGGTTGGTGCGCTAGCAAATGGGCTTGCTATAAAATTAAGGAGCCATAAAAAAAAGTATGTGCAGTGGACGACGCAACCGCAGTAAAAGCAACCGCGTTTTCTATCTTTTCCGTATGGGAGACAGTTCCGGGTTGAGCTTTGGCTTCGAATATCCTTGTCGAGGACAAATCTTGTTAAAGAGTCCTTAAAACATGTGTCGTCGCCTCCTCTCTCCAATAAAAACCCATTTCCATTCCATTCACCAAGACCTCCACTGTTTATGAAAGCTTATATCACGGTGTGTCCGCTAGGCAATATTCAAAACCAATTATAGGATAGAACACACCTGCTTTCTAGGTCGTTAATATTAAAAACGGACAACCGTTAAGGAGAAGTGGGGCAAGGCCGGACCACGGACTTCATAAATAAGACGCGAAGGCTGCTGCGTCTCTGGCAACAGTTCCAGATGTAGGACCAACCACCGCCGATCCCCACCCACACAAATATTTAACGGTCAATATTCTGGTAAACTTTTAATCTGGACACAGAACGACGAGCTAACCATCGATAAGGGTGATCAAAAAAGATTCGCGCACGGTTGGTTGTATCCAAAATTACATGTATTCTTTCATCAACGTTCGAAAAATTTCGTCGTTGACGAACAAGTCAAGGACTAACCGATATTGCTTGACCGAGAACGTGGACCTCCAAATTGGATTTGAACATCCGGAAGGGAAACAACGCAGACTAGATGTTGTGATTGATTTTGAGCGTGCGCGATGCAATTGTAAATAAACGATGATAAATAAATACGCCCTTTATTATTTTGAAGAGAATTCTGGTTGTGTAAACACAATTAACTCGGTGCAGATAAATAATCCGATTAATATTATCAGAATGAGCTAACAGA
The DNA here is from genome assembly GCA_034698785.1 of Mycogona germanica. Taxonomy (NCBI): domain Eukaryota; kingdom Metazoa; phylum Arthropoda; class Diplopoda; order Chordeumatida; family Chordeumatidae; genus Mycogona; species Mycogona germanica. The sequence continues at coordinate 6,621 of JAQGBY010003567.1, read as the reverse complement.
ATCGTCGCCCGTTGTTTGTTCTATTATGTTCAAATATTTCATCGTCGACTTTCACATAATTTTCGTGTATGGTTAATTTTAAGGCGCTGCCTTTAATAGCCATCACTCGATTCAAATGCCTTATTGTTAGTTGCATTATCATCATTATCAAAGTTTTTAGCCCCCATAACATACCCTCTTGGAGATTAGTTCTTAATCGCAGAGGGGGTGGAGTTAAAAATGGATTAAGGACTCAGTTCTTCAGGAATAGAAAGGGTGTACCAATTAAAGAAGTGTCGCACATTCGCACACATTACATTAAAAAAAACCTCAATATTTGGCCGCAAACCCCGACGTGAGTTTAAACTGCAGCGCACATGTGTATTGTGTGATTGCATGCACACGGGGGCAGCGTCATTCAAAGAGCAAGAGCATCGACGGTGCAATGGGTGATTGCTCTCGCACGGGGCAGCAAGTAGAAATGCGGATTACTCGACGTGCCTATTGAACAACGATTGCTTGACCATTCTTGTCAATAACCAATCTCAACCAACAACTACCAAAAGTAAATATTACAATTTAAATATTAAATGCGCGGAACTATCTACAGCTCAGATTTTCATTAAATTTCGTTAAGCTGTTCGTAAGAATACGCCACGGCGGACAGCTTAAAAGATCATCCAGTGTTGCCGAATGCTTCTAAACATATTGACTCCCAACATTCTTCCTTCGTCCTTTCTCTCCATCGTCTTGAACAGCAAACGCTACACGAAACAAAGACATAAAAATATGACATTCCGCTATCACCTCACCCCCGATATTTCATTGCGCTCTTTGCCAACTCCACTTTCGAGGCCAAGAACTTGAAAGCCGACAACCAACCAACCAAAAGAGCGGAAGGTCCCACTTCAACTAATCCCACCCAACCAAGCATGTCCTATCTCGCCCCCTAAACACACCAAAATGAAAAAAAGCCTGACCTTTTCAAGCCATGCGATATCACTTTTTATGTCAAATTTTACACATCACTTTTGAATAAGGCGTGACCTTATCACCAATTTCTTTTCACCATAGACAGCACGCACCTACGGGGACTTTGTCCTAGAACGGGCGCGTTTGTGAATGACTCAACGATATGGCGTCGCATAGTACACCGGATAGTAGGTAGACATATAATTAGTGGAGAACATCTTTCCTCCGCCTTCCTTCCAAACTCCATCGAGAGACTCAAGTGGCGGTAGCAGCTCCGTGAGTTGGAAGAGGCGTGAGGTGACAGTACCAAAAATGATGTACGCCGGATGGAATTGATGTGAGGTCCCCCGAGAGGTTGTGCGCCCTTGGTCGCGCAAAAGCGGATAGGAATAAGGGGGGGGGGAAATGGGAGGACCTTCACACACGTTGATTGCGTTTGCCCAGCAAGCTCTCGCTCTATCTCTCTCTGATGCTGCATCGGTGCGACAACTTTTCAGTCATAAAATTTAGATGATGACTTTTTCATCTTTTCAGCGGGTGGGAATGCACATAGGCTCCATATAGTTGGATGATAGCATCGACGACAGTCAACCATAGTGCTTGCAGGGCGTTTTACCTAAATATCGAGTGCACCGTGAAAGTCATGTAGTCGGCCCAGAAAAAAGAGATTGGTTGGTTGGTGGTGGCCTATTGGCAAAGTGAAGGGCAGGTAGAAAATGGGGGAGAGGCGGGGGTGTAGGCAAATCAAAAAACAAGGCCACTTTTCGAATAGCGAAACCACGACGCAAAATTTGTTGAAGGGCCCCAGGGCCAGTCGCGCATAATTTGATAACGGTTCTGCTCCTGTGTCAACTTTTTCGACGGCGCCCGGCAAATATTGAACAGCGGTTCGCAAACCATGGCACGCTAATCACTATCGCTAAAATTCCTTATGCACCAAAAAGATAACTTATGTTGTTGACTTCTAAACCGCCGACGAATACACGACGAACACATGAATTCAAGACGGCAAGACCTGGGAGTAATATTAACTGCAGCTAGCTAATCCAAAAGCTAACTTATCGACATTTCCAAAGTGCACGAACCCTCAATTCACCAATTTCTTTTTATTAGTAAACATTACTTCGAGATATAAAGGATTGCGAGTAGTTTAGAAAAAGTGTGCCGATAAAAAGATGGGCGAAGAATGTTGGAATGGATTGAGGGCGGGGGGGGGGGGGGGTGAAATGACGAAGGTTGAGGTGATTCTGGTGTCGGTGCTGGCAACGGGAAGGTCTCCCAGCACTGTCTGACGAAAGAAAGAGACACATTGAGTGTGTGTGTGTTTTCGCGAGATGAAAAGTCCCAGCGACCTTCACCGTATTCGGCAACAAAGTTTTTGCGCAGTTGTAATGGCTGCCGCTGCCACACAAATAGTCTCTACGCCATCATCCTCGCCGCTCTGTCCTACATACACGACAGCGCCACCTAACTGCCGAGGTTGTAAGTCAGTACAATCGGCGAAAGAGTTGAGCTGCGTGGAAGACTTATTTCGGAAGGACCTTGTTAAGTAAATGAAGATCAACTCAATCAGACCCTTTCCAATATAGAGGGTGGCCCAGAAAAAAACAAAATGCCAATATTTTATCACATCTTGGCGAAATGTTGACAGATTCTTTTGACACCTGGCACATATGTTAATCAACAAGCAGTACTGTAAATTCCTGGTACAATATAGTTAATATATTACAGCTATTGCAAAATAAATTCAAATTTCAAATTTAATCCTCTCAAAACACATGAAAGAAAATGTTAATTCGTATAAACATTGTGACTAGAGATTGTCAACTCACGGAATTACAGGACACTACAGACATTTCCAATTGCACTCAAAGGTGATCCACAACTGAATTTTCCTCCTACGCCGTGACACTTGTGGGTTGATCCATTGCCACATAAGGAGAGCGACCGTAAGCCTCTCTTAATATCGATCGATCGAAGACGATCCAACGGTTATAACCTTGTAGCTAGACGATTATATAATGGAAAGCAATTCCGACGGTCATTACTGGATGAAGAACCTAACGGTTTTGGGTAATGATCGGTATTTGGGGGTGAAGATGCGCCGAGCGCTCAAGCACATGTCTGATATAAGGCGGCCTCGAACCATAAAGTTGCACGACGGATAGCCCTTTGGTAACTACTGGACCTGGGACCAGTATTGCTACGAAATATTGCAGAGCTTAGGCAGTTGATTACAAGCAGCTATCTTCTCGGAGAACTACCGTAAACTAAGGTACATAGTTCGAGGCATCGGGCACCTTACAGAAACCGAATTAAAACATCAGGAATAGAAATGTCCTCAGAGCCAAAAACAAATTATTAGGAAAAACGATTTATTTTTAAAATGGCATTGTGATAATAAATGGTTAAAGATGTTTTCGCTTTAATTTGACTGCTATTCCTGGTTGCTTTCAAAGTTAGCTAGCTAAATTATACATCGCATTAAAAGTGGAAAAAATAGAGAAATGATTGCATGGAAGCTGAATGAATCAAATCCACATACTTTTTTCATCTACAAAAAAACCCCTCATTAGTGGTTCGATCTGAACATAATGAATGTTTACAAAAAATGAATTCGGCAGTTCCTCACCCGTTGACGTTTAAGCAATGTCGATTGAATGAGAATCAATGGGAGATCCACGCGATCTGAATCCGCTCCGACCGTGCACGTAAATACATATAAGTAAAACTTGTAATGGCATATATCTGTACACCGTTCATTCATCTCACAAAAAAGATTCTGCGCACCAACCACACCGTTACGTTGACATTTCATTTACCCGAGTATTCATATTTTCAGTTTATTTGTATGGATTCCCGTTAGACGGATACCAGACCAACAATTTCTAGTATTCCGTCGTTTTTAGATAATTTTATGAGAGGTTTTCTAAAGAATATGATCAGGCGCATTTACTGGACTTCTCAAGTTATTCACCCTATCTCTTTTCGATCTTTCCGAAGGAAACTTGGAATTTCAATACGCTTTATTTTTAGATGATTACAGAGTACGCACGCTCGCTATTTCTCATTCATTAAAAAAACATTTGTAAGCGCATTGGATTCTGATTGGATTTCAGAAATCCATTCATAGATGCTGTGGTGTTTTTTACATTTCAGAACTACAATTTCTGTAACAACTCTTTTAGGAGTTGAGCGACCCAATTTGTCTACAAAAATAGGTATTTAGCAACCTAGGTGATCGCGCAATACCGGATCCTACGTCATCATAAATCACGTATTCGAGTGACGTGTAATTTCACCGAAGAATGGAAGAACAGCCCACGGATTCGAACACAGACACTCACAGTCGAAACGATGCCGACAAATGGAGAGCTAAGTCAATGTCATGTGTACAAAAACGCCATAAAGGAACTAACGCTTATCGGACGAAAAAGAAGTTAGTCAATAAATACTAAAATTACAACGATGAAAATTGCTCCCTCACCGGGAATCGAACTCAGGATCATTGTACAGCGAATCTGAGCTACTCGTAATTCGAACTTTGTGATGTTTCACTGTTAGCCTGTCCCGAATTTATAAAGCTGACCGATTCATAACTCAACTCAAAGCTTCAAGTTCGAGGAAGCTTGTGCTACTTGTTTGGCCAGAAACGGATTTCAGGCGATTACTTATTGCGCAATCTCGAACACAATTAAAATTTAAGTGATGTGCGAGAGAAATGGGCAAATCTTCTTCCTCCCCCACACGACTACAGCAATTAACAGTACGCCCACCAGCAAGCCGTGGCATCTTGGAATTTGGAATTGAACCTTGCGATCCAGTGAACATAAAAAGTGAGCTCGCCGGGGATGGAATGGGAAGGCTGCATCCTTGTCGCCTTTTTTATTGCACACACACACACATACTATACATTTGCCGTGCGCCTACACACGTTATTCGAGGGCTCTGATTGATGGTCAATGTACAGTATGTGAGTGTGTGTGTGTGGGTGGGCGGTTGAAAGATAAGCCTAGACGAAGGATGTGTTGCTGTACACAAGACCTGGATTGTGTGTGCTTTTTCTGAGAACTCGTATATACGTGTATAGTTAAAAGCCAATATTTTTGCGGTTTATTTTATTTTTGTCTATGGAGGGGGCATCGAATCCGGATACTCTATTGTGGGGTGTTTCATTCGAATTCTGGGGTTACCAAGTATTGAGAATCTCGTATAGGTCACCTGAAAAAAGACGAGTTTCATTCAGGGTGAGACAACATTCTCATTGTCTAAAATTCTGAAAAGTAAATCTATTCTACACTGTAGTAAGTGCTCTGCTAGAAATTCACTCAAGCCTGGATGAACTTTTTCGTTGAAGTTGGGAAATGTTTACGAGTCTAGACCAGTCTCGTCTCGCGAAGATGAGACAAACCTGTGTTGGACTATTCCGAGAAATACACTGGAAAAGGTCAAGGGAAAGTGTCTACACAGTGATCGCTGTTTCGATATCGTACGAGCAAGTCTCAAGATTATCACTTTCTTCTTCTTATGCTGGCACCGCTTTTAGAAAGAAAATCTAATGGAACCGACGCCTTTCTATTCCGCGTTGTTTTATCGTACAAATTGCCCTAGAGTCTCTTTCCGAATTTGAAGCCAGAGCAATTGACACAGTTTCCAAACTAAAAACGCAGGGCAGAGTTAAAAACACAGGCGTACGGGAAATCTCACGCACAATTTCCTAACTTAACATATGATGGCACTAAATGCAGCGAACATGTTAAGAGGGAGTTTATGGAAAAAAACATACACGTAGTGAACCAATCAAAACGCCGAATAGTTAGGTCACGATTGTCGATACATTTTGGAGAAGTGCTGCGGCAATTCTTTGGCGTTCGATTTCGGATACGAATTTTAGAGCACCTCGAAAATCGAGGAAGATTTATTTATCGGGAAATGCTGCATTCTCTTGCAATGTCATAGGCGCAACGCGTGATTTATATACGCAGAGCCCATGACCGACATTACAAGCGAGCTTGAGATTCGAAAGCGAGGTTGTATCGATCCGATTATGATAAACGAGTATTTACATAAGCCGGCGACACATTTTTTTCTATTCTCCTTAAAACGGATCATACTTTCTTTTCCCTGTGACATTGCAGTTGGAGAACTGCAGTACCAAAAATTCAGAACTGCACCGAGCTTCCGTAACGTCCGATGCTGACCGTCCATACGACATACGAGCCTGGTCAGTTTTTCCATTTTGAATGTAGGGTCTGCTGCTTCTCGGTGGGAGATTAATGTTCGTCACCGTTTGCTCTTTGGCGACCACCTTCGAGAGGGAGGATCGGGGAAGGGGCAGAGGGCGGCCTGGAATCTGATACGGCCATTACTTTCGATTCAGCGGATTAATTCCTCCTTAGACCAGCTTCCGCGAACCGTTGCTCACGCTCGTCATCAAACAAAATATGAACTCACGTTCGTGGATCGAGCTTGAGAATTGTTTCTAAAATATTCTTTTACGATAATTTCTCCATCAAACATATCTATTGAATGCTTGCTTACATGTATAAATCAAGCCTTTTATTTATAGAAATACAGGAATGTTACCCGGCTCTGCCTGGGTTTACAGTAACCACCAATGAAATAAAAAATTAATTGGTTAAATTTACCGGCTATTTTACGTTTACACGA
>JAQGBY010003566.1:0-18877 GCA_034698785.1 Mycogona germanica | reverse complement strand
AAGGAGAATTTTGCATAGTTACTCCTTGCATAAATTGATTCGAGTTTGAGGGGGTGACCTCTTCCCTGCCTTTTGGCTCATAAGTCATAAGTTTTGCAGTTGTCTCCAATAAAGGTACATAGAATAAATATACCTTTCAAAAATAAGATGAAGCGATTGCTGAACTACAATCGAAAGACGGGGCAACAATGGGAATAAAACCGACCCCGCCACCGTTAAATACACCTTGGTCTCCAATAGTAACATTTTACTATCGCCCTTCTCTGGGAATCCAGCTGTGCCAGACGGAAATTTTTTCCCGCCATTGCGGAAGTAAAATTTGTTTTTGTTCCCCGCGGATTTTTGATTGCTCTCATCATATTCGGTACGACTCGTCGTAGCTCAGTCGGTATTGCGACTGACTCGGGGTCCCGGGTTCGATTCCCAGCGCGGGTTCTTGATAGTTTCGATCCCGGGGTATTGGTGAAAATGTCTCCCTAAGCACCAATTGGGGTACAGAAAATCCTTTAGTGAATTGACTAGCGACTTGGAACAAAAAATAAATACGCTTTTCTGACAAACAAGCGTTTTTGAAAAATCCCATTTTCAATTTTTGGAAATGACAATCCTAAGCGCCACCCGATAAGAGTGAACCAAAAAATACAGTGAACTACGAACCCGTCTCCCATATTAAAACCATTACAGCTGTTTCACCACCGCAAAATATTTGGAAACAATTTGGTCACGACACACATAAACGAGAAATAAATAAATTAGTCATTCAGATATTCTTATTGCATTTATTTAATGTGATTTAATCAAAATAATGACATGACGATGTGGACTTCGCTCTTTTTTCTTCGTTGAAAACAATTAAAAATTTGGAAAACACAAAATTAAAGCGACTCCACATAACAACTGGCAATATCTGCATCGGAAGTGTTCATAAAGCATAGAAATATAAACATGGGCGGCCCCTACATGAAAAAACATGTAACAATATAGAAAAAGGACGACAATGCAACAACTGACTAAACACAAAACCTGGAGACGGCTTTGGACAGCGAATGCAGAAAAAAAAAGAAAAAGTGGAAAGTTCCAATCAACCCAGGAGAACAAAGATAAATTACAAAATATATCATTATGTACGCATTAACATCGCTTCATAATAGGCACTGATTTAGTCGTGTGTGATTAGCGCAAAGCCCATATTATCATTTTGCACAGATTTGTATTCCAATAAGATTTATTTTTTTCAAAGCCTTACTTGAACGTTTTCACAAAAATTAGAAGAGAAAAAAATCTGCTCCCCCTCGATCACCATACTCGCGCCCTTACTAGATCACTGGTTTTTTAATTCACTGCCGATGCGGTAGCTTAATATCTTGTTCCAGTCTATTTTGGTTTTAGTCACGGGCAGTTGGCGTCGGAGGGCCTTGAATGTGGTTACGGACATTGTTTGGTAGTTTTCACAGATCGCCACCTGCGCGAAGAGAAACGAGAAAAGGGTTCCACCAAAGAATGCAAGATTAGATTCAAGATTTATACATGTTGACAGTTCCCCTTCATTCCCTCGGTTATCAACTTGTCATGGCTTCTTGATGTGCCCCAGCCAGCAACTTGTCTCGGCACCCCACTTTTAACAAATATTCAAGCAATAAACGAACCTGATATTCGTTTTCGGCATCCTCGACAATGCTGCAGAATTCCCTAGCAGTTTGTTGTTCATTCTGTGGGATCAAAAAAATAAAATAATGGTGATCATTTGAGCAGAAATTTTACCGATATGAAATACAGAGTAACTCTGTATACTCATACACTAAGCTGAAAATGTATCAGGAACTTACAGATATTGTTAGGGTTTCCTTCACTTCTTTGGAACTAACAAGCTGAACATTTCCGTCTTCGTAGTAATGAACCTAGTCGATTAAAAGTGTGCAAAAATGTAACCGACCACAACAGAACTTTAAACGATTTTTCTTAAATGCTGAGTAGAAAAAGCGACGAAATTATTACCTGTACTTTCAAAATTCCCCTAATTTCCGCTGTTGAGGGATTAAGAGTGACCGACCATATAGATCGCCAGCGTCCATTCCTAATCACCCAAACGGTTTGGAGCAAATTATTATTTGTCTTTTTCTCAAGAATTCAAGAGTTATTAGATGACTCGGGCGGACAAATTGAATATAATGTATATCCAAACAAACCAAAACATATAACTTAGCAGTAACAGCAACATATACTTCAATGTTGAAACATGTCCAAGTCCATTGGCAAGATAATTTGTTTCATTTGCATGAGCGTTCTCAATAGAGATGATCACATTTACGTTTCCATAAAGAAGCGAACTTTTAATATATCAACTTAAGGCTGTGGGGCACCACAGCACAACCACGAGTGAAATCAAACAATTTATTGGGTGAAGTTCTTGAAACGTGGAAAGTGGAGTGTTCAGATCTTACCAATAGTTTTTAGGTTGGAATTGATGATCCTCAAGGCAGGCGACGAGCGTGACGGTGCCGGCATCCACCTTGCCGTAGACGGAGGCCACTCCCTGTTTATAGTGGTTCTGCACGTAGGTGTCCATCTCAGTCTCGAGCGCGTGTCGCCACGATTCCACTTTGGCGTCGGAGTCCCATGGCGAGAAGTCCGACGCCTCCTTACGTAAATGGTCGTACTTGAAGAACTGTTTGGAGCGCGGATCGAAGAAGAAACCACCGCCCATGTCGTTGTGCTCGGTTATGAGTGCCTGACGAAACGAAATTAAATTTTTTATAGCCACATCCGTTTATCATGCAAAAATATATATATATAAATGCCATTAATGAAGCAATGAAATTTCAGATCTAGATTGAGACACGTTACAGAAGAAAGCGAGATGGTAAAAATAACTTTCTGCCTGTCCTGAAAAGAACTGTAGTGATTTATTTACCTGATTGTCAGAGCCTTCCACCCGAACTGGCGTCAGTTGATCCTTGTTATATTGTGCAAATGCCCTACAAATGAGAAGTCAAAATTAACGACAAGTTGTCTAACAAGATGCCATTGATTCAAATGAATCCAATACATTTTATCCAATTGGTTTCCGAGGTACGACATACGGCAACACAGATGAACATGTACGAATACACAAATAGACCAGACTTACCCTGACGCGCCTTCCTTCAGGAGGGTATCATTGTTCAACAGCAAACGAACGTCTAAGATAAAAAAGGAAAACACTAATGAAAATGGGAGTCACAATTCAAAGGCAGCTTGCAGAAAGACATCTAGCGCGGTCATAACTTCAATGGTTTACTGTATTTAAAAACAAAAGATTACGACATAACAAATAATAACGACTTGACATAATTTTACAAATTAAGAAAATTTTGCAATCAAGATGAGTCCCACCCACGATTTTGTATCATGGGCGTATTAGAAAATATGAAAATATTGTGCCTTAGAAAGACTATACATGTATTCCAAGTACTGGTTCACTTACCGTTGAACACTTCATTGAACTCCCCGGGCGGGGAATGCATGATGAAGTCCGACACAATGCGAACCTGATGAAAAAATACAATCACGATTAAAAGTTGATCAAGGTAGTGCAAAGATTAATTGACATGCATGACAAATAGCAATTTGAAAGAATACATGTTATCTGAATGTTTAGACAAACCTAGACCTTCAGAACAAATGAAGAGCGAGATTAAGCTAGGTCTACATTTATCATCGAGAGCAGAATACAAGAACCGAACCAGAGTATCGTTCTAACCTAGCGGGTAATATTGTATTTAAATGCTACAATTTAATCGGTAGCGATCTTTCACAAGCGAAAATCCATTGGCGCCGCCCCAATGGCATACGCTACTTTATGAATACAGGCTTCTAACAAACACTTCGGGCTTCACTCGAAATTTGACATTTATCTGCTGCTGATTTTCTGAGCAGGGATTTCCAATAAAGGGCACGAAGTAATGGAAAGCCAGACAATATGGCTGTTGGTGAGTCGCTCTTGGAAAGCATTACCGACTGTCCGGGTCAATCGAGTGCACATGTGATTTAATCACACACCGTACGATGTATCAGTGTATTACGACCGCACGGCGATCTGTTACCAAAAACATAGTACGTCATCGACAGTTATAGATGGGTACCATAAGATGACTGTGGCGCCACCACACTTCCACATCACACCATTCTGACAGATATTTTAATTATGGTGCCACCCTCCTCAGCGCAGTCCTCATCGACACGCCTCATACGCAGAGCTGTTAGTTTCAGTCTCTGGCCTAATTTCATATCGAACCGGACCTTTTCCATTTGAGCGACACTGGGGTTTTTCTTTTCCTCGAAATGGTGTCAAAAAACTGGACTAGTCACTTCTCAGGCACGGGGAAACTGCCACCAGCTTACCATATTTGGGTTGGAGCTGAACTCGCGATAACGCAAAGATCGCCCTGATAAGTGAAACTATAATGCTTTCACAGTCGAACGATTACGGGGTTTTTTTGCCGTAAAGGCGTATGTGACACGAATAGGCCTTCTCCCTACTCGACCTCCCACAACTTCCGCCGTTCACTACCCAAAACATACGATCGCTCTTATTGCCCTGAACCAACCGAATCATATCGCCAGATTTCTAGCCAAGCACACCAGGATTTATGAACGGTCAACAAACACTTTATTGTCCCCCCCACTAAAATTACAATGAAACTTTCAATCTAGAAGAAGCTAGCCGGTGCTAGGCCTACAGCACAATTCCGACAGGACAAATTCATTGGAATTGATGCGAGGGTGCGCCTTCCTATTTGAATCAATGTACCAAATACAAGACTCACTTTCAGTTCTTCATATCCAGTCTTTAACGCACCATCCTCAATACCAATCGGAGTGTAGGGTATTAACACACTAATACTTCACCGCCAAAGGACCTGTCGACGCCCCTCCCGGTATCGTCTTGAAAACGAACATCCTTTCGAATCGCGCATTCCTTGTACGGCGCCAAATAGGGCCGGAGTTCATCAAATCTCACGAAATTATCTAAACAGAGAGAGGGATTACGAGAACGAAATATTAAATTACCTTTTCATTGTCGGTGATCGGCTCATCGTAGTCGGTCGCCATTTTGTCCACGCCTAAACTTAACCGGAAGTGCAAAAGCGGATAATAGGAGGCGCTCTGGTAGGGGTTTATCGCCAAGTTATGTAATATAACGACAGGTGGCGCTAGTTGTATTAAAGTGAGCTACTAGTTAGGCTATAGCGGGAAATTTAAGTCTGTGACTTTCTTGCTTGCTGTTTAACCAAATATCCGACTCGGCGTGCTTCGGCACCATTTTATTTCTTGCTTGCCCAAAATACAGTGATAAAACTAAAAAACCTTTAAGTCTGTGATTAGAAATTTTCCGGTTGAGGATTTTGATCAATGACAAGTTTTAGTTTGTAAGCTGAGCTTTCACGGCATCTATTGCCCCTTTTTTATTAAGTAAACAGACAAAGTCCTATTGTATTGTTAGACTAAGGTTAACTGGTTTCGATTTCTTTAAAATACTATTCCACTATTGTGAAAGTCTCAATAATAATAATTGGAATAAGGAAATTGCCGTTCACAAGAAATAATAACGTAATATGGCACCAAAAAAAACTTTGTGCGCACATTTTTTGTGTCATCTAATTTTCCAATCTGAAGTTAATGGTTATTTTAATTGCGGAAAACCACGGTCACATTTCGAAATATTTCTCAAACGTTTGAACATCCATCTACTGATTCAGTTAAACGAAACCTTCTAGCGTGTAAGCATTGTTATTTCTTTACTTTTAGATTTCGGCGCTCAAGCAGGATATTTGCGTAATCAAGCAACTATCCGTGAATAATGACTTTCTCATCAGCACTATTTTACAAACGAATGCCTCGTACATTAACTATATCAAGTACCACATTTTGTCATCAAGCAAATAAAAAGTTAGAAAATCATTGACTCGGATATAAATAATATAGTGTTCAACATTTCACAAATTTTTTATTGTCTGTAAAACAACAAACATCACGATTACCACATTAACAAATATTTATTAGCGTTAAGTTATCATCCGTCATCTCCATACAATAATATCACGTTAATTCATATTCAACAACTCACATAATATACTCGTAAAAATACATGTATATAATTTTCAAGACTCTGTATCAGAAGCGGGCTATTGCCAATTTATCATGTGAAACAACTATATATAACGTGGGCAGAATAGAACAACCCTTTTCCAATTTTCACATTGAAAAAAAAATCAATCAAACGAAACTTCGCATGCAATTGAATGTGATTTTTTTAACGAACATAATGCCTTTGTTCCGATCATTGTGCTCCTACAAAGTCATGACCACAAAAAAAAAAGTTCGACTGGATAAGAGCTGGAAAAATATATAGTATTGATGCTTCGGTGCAAGGTTTTTTTGTCCTTCATGCGCTCAATATCAGACTCTCTTTCCAATTTGGTGACCTACAATTATTATGAATGACCCCCAGTCCTTGTAATCCCTCTCCATGACGGAAGTGGAATGACCTGCACTTCCGCTGGCTCCCACAAAATTGGCCTGTCCGCCTCCTCCACCTCCCCTCCCCCCAATTCCCTGTCGGCAGGTTCCTCCCCTGCCTCCAGTCCTCCTACACCAGACGTACCTTGGTTACCTGCATGCGTGATGGTGATGATTGTCTCTCTCTCGGCTGAAGCGCCGGATTTGCATCGATGAATGGACGAGAGCGATCGACGATTCAATGAATGGCAACTATATTTTTTGTTTCGTTCTCTTTTTTTTTTTTGTCGATCAAAAAGGATTGAAATTCGAATGTGAGAGAGTCGTCAACAAAAACCGCAGCCGAATTGGATCCTCCGTAGACTTTCCGCTCGCTAACGTTCTGGAAAGTCGAGTTATTTATTCTTCACCGTTGATCGTTGCTGCTAAAAATTATTTTTTCATAGGTGATTTTCGTTTTAAAGAATATCTGAAAAATTCGTGTTTGATTATGTAACTGTTTCAGTATTTTTGGAAGCTTGGATCTCGATTTTATGTAAAAGCAGTCGCCACCAGATTCTCTCCTTGAAATCAGCTGTAAATAAACATGAAATTTGGTGAAGTTGCCGTGTGCAAGTGTTATTGTCTCAATAATTTTGATTTTTTCAGAAATTTGATCGGCTTTTTACAGAAAATACCAAATGCGTTTCTACTGAATCAATAATGGACAATATCACCTTGTATTGATATTTAAATCTGTTTTTTGAATCAACGACAGATTAATAGGCTTACATTTTGCCTTCGTTAATGGATGGTCATTGATTAATCAGCAAGAAATATTTTCATTGAAATATCAATCAGTAAATTGATAACGATAATAAATTCTATATTTCAAGAGATTTTAGAAACAAATTTCCAAAGAGAAGGATCATACCATATATGAATTGACAAGAGTAATGTTGTGCAACATTCAATATTTAGCCAAATCGTAATAATCCTGAACTGAATTACCACCTTCCCTTTTTTTTATAATTCAGATTGGCCATTTTGCATTGTAATTTTAAATACTGGCTGCAGGCGCTCTTTAAGGTTGTGAAAAATTGGAATACTGGTAGGCTATCGATGTTTCGAATGCTGCTGCCAATTGGCTGAAACTTGTAAGCGAAAAAACAATTGTATCCCATAACAATAGAATAAAATCCATAATCTCCAACCTAACTTTAGGCAAAGGCAAACGAAGCCCAGTAATTAAACTAGTTTTGAGAGCTCCATTGAAGCAGCTCTTGTTGAAGCCATTAAATAAGTAGATAAGCGAAACAAAAAATAATAGAAACGGTCTTTTTTGGCTTAATTTCTGGTCTGCTGATAGGATAGCTATATTTGTTATTTACAGTGCGATGTCTAGACAGAATACTAGAAATAAATAAGCGCTTTCTCTACACACTGGTGCCAAACGTGTAGTGGCCAATCGAGCGAGCGCGACCGGTTTCCGCTTTTTTTTAGTTGACTTGATTAGACGATTTCATTTTGGTACGCGTGGATGATTGCGGATTACCTTGACGGCTCGTGACAGAATTTTTTGGCGAGGACAACTATTTCTCACACAGCACATTGGTGTCCATTATTTCAAAAAGCGAAGAGATACGACCGAACGTCAGACGAAACTTTGTGGAGAGAGGATCTTTGAAATTTGTCGCAAATACTGGTAAGTCTGATCACCTCTTGTGACGCCTCTTTATCTGACATTCACCCAAGTTAATGGATATTGTTTCTCAAGTGCCGAGACTTACTATTATGTGATCGAGCCTTTAAGTACATTTTTGTATTTTAAAAAAAATCCCATGTGTGAGGATCGCTGGATAAAAAAGGGCGCCGAGTAACAATCTTTTATAATAAAACAACAAAAATAATTATAAATTTTTTGTAACCATAGATCGGTTTAATAAAAAATGATAATAAAGAATGCCTTGGATGATTCGAACAAAGACACACAGCGCAACAATAGCGAACGTCGGGATGCTTCTAAATCTCAAGACGTTTTATAATTTGAAGTTGTTAAAAATATTGTGTAGTCCGTCCAGCGAATGGTAAGAAATCAAGCCAACCCAATCCAAAAGACGTTTGATATGTTTATTACGATAATTGAATATATTGAAAGACTATAAAAATCTACACTTTCTGCAAATAAAGAAGCTACAGGATATCCTGTAGTAAAAAAAAATGTTTAATACAAATAAATACCCCTGCACGGTCAAATTAAAATTCTCATTATTGTAAAAATATTATTGCTCGTATAGACAAAAACACTTGATTCTTGGTATTTTGTTTTGAAAGAACAGAAACTTAATCCTTCTAGGGATTTTAATACAGAAAGTGATTTTCAATTCTGCAAATATAAGTTTTGATCATGCTACATATCTAAAACTGGTAAGTTGATCAATACCGAGTGAGATGACGTTAATATTATTAATTTACATTTTCATTTTACCTGCTTACCGCGATCCAACTTTGTCCACGCGTAATCTGGGGCAGATCACTGGTTTCCCGACGTCTTTCAGACGATGAACAATTTAAAAACATTTTTCGGCACTACTACAATTTTGTCGTTTCAATTGCACACAAAAATGTGCTAGTGCCAAAGAACTACCAACAGATGGCGCAGCGATCACTGGCTGGAACACCGAATCCGGAAGTGGAGTGAGTGGAGTGCTGGAGGACGGTCTCCTGACTTCAGGGTGGCGACGATGTCGACGTCATAGCAGCATAGCGTGGGGAGACAGACGTACATTGTTTTCTTTATCTTTGGCACCAGACGAACCACGAATTCCAATAGCATCTGTGAATTCTTCCAGTGCCAAGAACATAGAAAACCGAACCGTGGTCTCGCCACATGTCACTTGAGCAATGGACGAACTCGTCACTTGAAGTAAACCTGAAAAATAAAATAAAGCAATAAATACACAGGTTGCGCGTCCCTGACAGAACAAAACAGTTTTTACAATAATAGAAGCGCCTAATGGGCAATAATTAAAACCTTACGATAGTTGCATATATAGTTCTCCAATCAACGGGCTCCACCATAGGGCACTAATAACTGTCATGCACAACGTCAATAGTAAAGTCTTCGCACCTCAAGTCACTAGAGCTCGGATGCGCTTCACCGTTCACACGAATGCTTGCAACCGTGCACCACACGATCCTCTTACGAGACCACTCGCTAAACGTACATGACACCAGGTGGCGTGCAAAATTATACATTACCTAACCTAGTTGAGGTGGTGGTGGTGGTGGTGGTGGTGGTGATGGTGGTGATGGGGGGGGGGACAAAATCGACGCCGTCTGTTTAGACGATTGGCGTTGTCCAGACAACTCATTTCGTCCATTTCTGCTTCCATCTCCATTCGAACGCGCCCGACGGTTTTTCGTGAAGAAAAATCCCTGCAAAAAGAATGTGCAAGTCATTGAGACCTTCTTCTTGAAGGAGAGTTGGGCGAGATGAGAAGGGTGAGGGTGGTGGGGTGGGGGATCGACAGAAGGATAAGAAAGAAAAAAAGATGCAAGAAAAAATAGCGAAAAACGTTCGAAATTTCACGCCTTTCACTTAGAGCAGTGTCATGGGCAACAGCCGGCCCATCCCTCCATCGGCAGCCATGGTTTCTTTTTTGTGAGAGGCCGCCAAAAAACTTGGTGCAATTCCTTCGAAAAAGTTACCCTGGCTCAATTTCGCCGAGCGCGTTGGCGAACCATTTTGCCAATGAAACTTTGTTCTTTTACGAAAACGTATTTAAATCGATGGACGTTTGTGGAAGGATCGATTTTTTTTTAAAAAAACGCTCTCATTGACAATAAGGCTAAGCGCACATCGACAACTGAGCGTTGCTGCGCCACCTTATCTTGCATGTGTTTCAATGTGGGCCTAGTAATGAAAGTGCTCCCATTGAAACACGTTCAAGGAAAACTATGGCGTTTTACAGCTCAGCCATCATGACTTATGAGTCCGTTGACGCCTGTACTGAAATTACTTTTTACTTTGTACCGATGACGTATGTTAGTAGTCTGTGTGTTCCCTACGCCACTTAACCAACCACTGGGGTTAATGATAGTTGTTCTAAGATATGGTCGCGTACTTTATGCTCATATTACAAAACAATATTCAATTCTCACCCTGTGCATGTCCACTCAAATTGTGAAATTGTAAAAAGGATGATATTTCAATGCTGTTTTGTGATCCAAATAATTTTGTCCATCCATTGCCTCGCCGGCAACTCCACGTTGACAAATATTGAATTTGTCCAATAAAGCTGTGCCTGGCTTAAGTTTGATTGACAAATTAAGACATAAACGGGGTAATCCCATGACTGTTGCGCTGCCCCGCGTAAGTTGGCAATCATTGCAAGCAAGGTGTAATGCAGCGTAGCACTGAGACAGGGTGTCTCAAACGCTGCAAAATTTGCTCGCTGATGAAGACGCCGCTTTACACAAATTCGCGGACTTGATTTGTCGCGTTCGTTCGGAGTTTTCAAGGATATCACAAACCCAATTGCTCAAAATTTGCTCACACATACGTTCATCAATTATTTTTAACAAGCAGGAAATAGCCATTACCACACCACCTTAAAACAACCACGAATATGAGATATAGCAGAGACACGTTCGAGTTCAACGTCGAGGCTACTCATTTCTCGATCTGGTCTCGACTCGAATGAAAGCTCAATCGTTTCGCTGTTAAATGTTGGGCCCTCGCGATTGGAAAACGGTCGCCGCAGTTCGCTCAGAGGAGACGAAGAACTCAGGAGACTGAGGGTGGTGACTGGAACTGAACGAACGCACACGCGTGGAAAAAGGGTGAATCGAGCGAGAGCAGGTTTTTATACGACTACGCGGGAGCAGACACACAATGGAACCCGAAAACCAGAGACCATTCAACCAATCAGAAACAGATTTAGAAAAAATTCAAATTGGGAAGAAAGAGACGAAAAAAAAAAGATACGAAGTGAGCGGGCGGGTTCAACGAGAGGAGGGTGTTTGGGTAAGGGGGAGATGGAAAACAAGAGAGAAGGTGTTTAGTGCGAATGGGACCTCTGCATTGCCGAACGGTACGTTCTTTGGTGGGGTGAAAAAAATAACACTCCGACAGCATATCACTAGTATTGAATAACTTGTTTATTCCGAGTGACGGTGGAAACGACTAAGTACTCGTAACTGTGCTGGACAAACAATCTTGTCTGAGAACGAGTGTTGACCGAGAAAGAAGAAACCTTTGGCTTTTTTTTTCAAAACACAGCCAATCCACTTATCGTACCATAAATGTAAGCAAAAATTCCGACACCTGCGTTGAGACACCTGTTTATTGACGTAAACGGTAACGCCAACTACTCCTCCGAGAGCGTAGGAGGGTGAGGACGACTCAACAAAATAACCGTTGAGGTACCTTCCATTGCGATTTACCACAATGTCAGAAGGTGGTGGTTTTGAGCTTTCCTATATATTTTTAAATTTGTGACCGTCGTGGTCACCAATGAAAAAATATGGTAGTCTAAAATATCTTTATTTACGAGTATATTCTTCTACCGAAGTGCGCCTGAAAGCGAACACACCTTTTCGTTGTTGACTAAGAGAGAAGAAAAGATTTACTTTCGACGAGACTTTCAAAGAATACAGGAATGCATAGCAATTTATCTTGTTTGAAAAAAAAAGTTGGGATGAGGAGTGACGGGTTGGGACGATACAACTTTATGAACAATGCAAATTTGGATAAAGAGAAGAAAATGGCATTCCTCTCTCCGGCCAAATTGTTGAGAAGTTCGGCTATTTCGCATTCAATTAATTGTATAAAACTTACGTTATGGCAAGTTATAAAAAAAAAGAATGACCAAGTACGCGAGAACTTGTTGAAATACTAATAATAGAAATAGGACGTCTGGATTAAGTAAAATAGAATGGAAGTTGCGCCCGGGACAACGCCGGACGAGAAAAGACGAACAAGAATTGGCGATCACTCTTCTCACAATAAATAATAGTAACAATTATTTAAAAATTAATTAACTAAACTAGAAAAACGTGGGAACTGACGATACAACTATGACGATGACGTTTCACATCCAACAAATTTACCACATCCAACAAATTTCCCACATCCACATCTCCCGTGGAAAATTAATATTTATAATTACAGTACCGGTTTCACGCAACACCACTTGCAATCACTATTTTAGTCTTTAGGACTATGAAAAATAAAATTTTGAAAATAATTTAATTATCCTTTTTCTAATTTAGTTAATTCATTTTAAAATAATAGTTACTATTATTTATTGTAAGAAGAGTTATCGCCAACTCTTGTTCGTCTTCTCTTGTCCACTTGTCCCCGACACAACTTCCATTTTATTTGTTGAAATACTGTAAAGAAGGGAACGATCGAAACTTATGAAAAAATATTCTTAAAAAGAAAATACCTGTATGTATTCGTATTCACAATTATAGAAGTCTTATAAGTTATTGCTACTGACAAATACGTCCCAGTTTTAACAAAGTTCATGTACGACGTTCCGAAATTTAAAAAAATGAACGCTTCTGAATACTTAAGCATAAGAGAAAACATTTCATCGTCGACTTTCTACATATTTTTTGTGTATGGTTATTTTAAGGCACTGCCTGTAGTAGCCATCACTCGATTCATATTCCTTACTGTTATTTGAATACTGTTGAAATGTGAATTTCCGGTCAGGAAAAAAATGTATGTCGACTGAAAAGTCAAAAAAGCAGTTGGTGTCTTTCGACACGATATCATCCAGATTTCGCGACATTCCCACACATACAAGTAAGAAACTTAAAAACTGAAGAAGAGGTGAACATAAATTTCCATACACCTGGTCTAATGAATACGTAAAGGTGTGTGAGTGTGTATGTTAGTCGGGATGGGACAGATACAGGGCTGCGTGCTCCTTTCTGGCTCGTCCGCGCGCGGGAACCTCCAACGTGACGCGATCACACAGAGAACGTTGCTCCTCTATCTACCTGACGTCAGCTCGCACTCTCACTCTCTCTCCAGGACAGCGGTTCTTGACCTGGGGTTCCCGGACGTGATTCCGGGGGGGATAGACAATGAAATCGATTTAAAAAAAATCAATTCTTTTAGTCGAGTACATACTGCGCATGTCGCATTGCAGCTGACGAGGGGTCCACAAATCTAGACAACACTCACAACAGACGAGTCCTCAAGCTCCTCTCCCCCCCATATAGTAAAAGGTGAAGAACCACGGCTCCGGATAATGCGTCCGCCCCGCTCATCTGCATCAAGCAGAACGAACGGTCTGCTACTGTACGAATGGGTGTAGGTCCTATACAATTGGCGAGGTAAACCGGTGTAATTAGAATATGTTTGGCATAAATGCTATATAGGAATATAGGACTACCCCCGCTTTTATTCTACGACAACAACGGCGCCGCCATTTGTTTGATCGTTGATTTTTTTGCTGTGCCGATAAGATATTGTGAACGGAGCAGACCGGTGAGAACCACGTCACATGCTATCTAACGGTTCGAAACGACCGTTAAAAACGTCATCTGGTTTAAAAATTGAGGATGACTTAATTGCTATTCGCACTCCCATGCTTAATCTCCACAAAAAGAAATGGCAATTTTATGCATTTAGTTCTTGGCGATTTGTGTCCTCTCCTTGCGTGTGGCGATTCTGAATTAGTCAAACGCTATGCAAACACCGCACTAGATTCCAGAATCCCCCCACAAACCGCGATAAAATATCGCCTCGCTCCCCCTCCCTCTTATCTGGTGATATTATATATATATATATATATGGCCCACTTTAAAAGTTCCACGGAGCATGGCGAAATCTCAGCCTTTCTCTCCAATCTGGTTGCATGGATCGCCGGTCTCAGAACCACCTCATTAAACATGGAAATCGACAACGCATCCGGCAGAATGAAAGACAAAAGAAAAAAGAACCAGTACATTGAAAAAATATCTATAATTAATTTACAGCTATTGCTCGCAAATGAAAAGACCGATTGGTAATTAGTGTTTCAACTCGCAACCCATGGTCTCTCCGAGTAGGACAGTTACATAAGTACTGTTTGTGGTGTTTCCAAGAAATCAGTAGGTTCGTTGAAATCAGATAGTAAGTAAATATATTAAGTATCTAGACTCGGCAAAATTCGGCAAGTCGTCCCCTCTGGTGGTGGGGATTTGAAACAGTTGGTACTATAACCTCAACTATAATAAAATTCGCGTATAGTGTCTCAAAAATAGATTTTAGAATTGTTGAAGTGTCAGTCAGCTGCGAATTCAACAACGCTCATCGTTCAACTTTCAAGTGGCCGTTTCATTTTTGTCGCCTGCAAAAATATATACGATAGCATCATGGGTGGGGTGGGGGGAGGAAGGGAAGGGGAGAGAATCAAAACGGATCCCATGCTGTATTCGCGGCTGTGGCAAAAGGTAAAAAAGACAGAAGGTGTGCATAAGTGTTCGGTCAATTGACGCTTCCTGTCTCGTCCCGCCTCACCCCACCCAATATTTTTGATCTTCCCTCAACCCTCACCCCACCACCACCATACATGACCAGTTGGTGGTGATGCTCATCAAACCGGGCCCCACCACCACCACCACCACCTGCCTCGGCCTCCACAACGTAAATATACGGCAACGTATATAGGGAACCATCGAGTAGCATTTCTTATCTTTCGCGCGCGCCTAAGGGTATTTACCTTTTTCCTGTTGGTGCACTTTTTTTTTCTCTCGGTCTCTCTATCTCATATCACAAACTGCCCCGGCTAAATCCTGTGTCCGACTTTTCGTGCGTGCCTGTCTTTTTTCGCAAGGAGAATACACTGGTCGAGATTACGTATGCAGAGTGTTATAACCCATGTGGTTAAAAGCAAAAATTCATATTTCTTCCTCCTTAGCCTCCAATGAAAAGTCATACATAATTCATAACTAAAGTATTAGTTGTTGAATGAAATGGATCCCCTTCCAAATTAAGTTGATGACTTGTTTGCTATATTGTTCCGGTCAGAAGCAAACTCGTTTTCAAAATATCTCTGCATTAAAATTTATGAGAATGGTGCATTTGGAAATGTCGATCCGCAATTTTAAATAGTATACAGAACAATATAACTCATTTTTAAGCGAATCATGTTGAGCAGATCACAGTCGTTGTTAGTCTGCGACAAATTCAGTAGCATTTGTTTTGGACTTTTAAAAAAAATACATGTAAATTGGTCAGAAGATACCACAACCACCAAAGCCACCACAAACGGTCATCTACATCTCGCCGAGATCAACACCTCTCCAACGTTCACCTCGAAAACCATTTTCGTTTAGTATCCCCGGCCCAAAGTCTGTTCGTGTATTTTTCCCCTTTATTGTTTTGCCGGCAAACAAAATGGCGGGACACTTTCGTTCCGCTTGGCCTAGCAGCCGGTTGAGATTTTTTTTTGCCCCCCTTTTATTTTCGACTGTATGGTAACCACCGTACACGCGCCGCTGAGCAACCACTTTCCAATGTTATGAGGACGACTGAGATAGTACAAGAGGGGAGAAGAAGGAAAACGAAAAAGATGGGGGCGGTGAGACGCAGGACTTCAGAGAACTAACACACGGCGGTGCTAAGATGTGTGGAAGACATTAACCCCTGGCTAAACAGAACAATTTTATATAAAATTTCTTATCTTTATACGTTAAGCGAGAGTATTTTCTGCTTTGTTTCGTGCTACTTCAGCATTGCCACTTCTAGACATCATTATTTATTTTTTTACGTGAACCACCCACCAGGTGGCAGACTGGCGCTTGCGCCACTGGTGCCACATTATTTACTGGCAGGTGACTTCAGCACCCTCTACTGGTGTAAAATTTAATTACGACCACACGACGATGTACCTAATGATTTGTTTGTACTGAAGTTCGCCAGTTTGATTATGTTCCAATACATCGCTCTCCATGGATCAATTATTTTTGTTTGTGAATTAAAAAAAGGTCACTAAGCTAGAGTTTTGTGATTATTTTGATATTTAGAAATCTCACCTTCAAGATATTTGTTAAATTTATTGAAGCGCGTCACATATTAATAGTAGCGAAGACGAAGGAGCCAATATATATTTTTTAATGAAATCCTCTAGGATTCCTCAAAGGCATTAATCCATGGCCAACTAGTCTGCAGACGGCCATGCTGCCGTAGTGGCTACATCCGTTATGGAACGACATGCGGATGTCCGAAACCGGCAGCACAGGATACCCTGCGGCCACTGACCTGCCGGGCATGTACACAAAACACACACACACACGGCTTTGACCGCTGTCAGAAAACAGGATCGTGATGTCAAATTTTTGTGCTGCTCAATTATTTTTCGACAATCCATTTGTGTGCGTCATTAGATACGCGACATGACGACATCGACCGGCGAGCGCGGACAAGCGGAAAATCCGGACAGTGGTCTGGCGTCAGAGCTTCAACTGTATCTCACCAGGACAGAACTCGTCCAAAAGACGAGAACGAATCCAGTAATATTTTTTAGTTTTTTAAAAAAATATTTTCAGCTTGGTTTTGGCACTGCGGAAGAATTTTCAACCCATGGTGTCGCCACCATCTGCCGAAATTTGCGTTAAACAAATTAATTGCGAGGGGTCTCAAGTTCATGAAGGACATCGAAGCTTGGGGTTCGCTGGCCTCAGAGTTTGAGATGATTGAATTGAGTGCAGGCTGTCGCGGGTGGCGTCGTTTACGGTTGGATGATTTCGAAAGGTTACACATTGAATCGCCCACGCCACGCCACTGTCGAAGCACGTAGATCGTCGTTAATTCATGTCATCGTCGGGCGTTTGTTCGTTCGAAAACGCAGCAAACAGGACTTCGCTAAGTACCGCCCAAGGGTCATCATGACAAAAGCGTAAATTGTCCATGCTCTTTTGAGTAAACGACGCTTATCGCATTAATTGCAGCAATCCCTTCGCCCCGAAACACGTTGCGTCCTCGGTGTATAATGAGGGGTGCAATCAGACAGACAAAACGATCGTTACCAAATACAAGGTGCAACATGCAGCATATCTCGTTCGCAGCTGCAACATCATTCAATCTGCTCGAACTATTTACTTTAAAAAAAAAAACGAAGCAACTTTTTTTAAACCCACAAGCAAACGAATAAACAAGAAGTGAAATAATAAAATACAGACAAGATAAACTAAAAACGGCAACACTCCTTGACATCTCCGTGAAATATATTTTCCCCCACAAAACAGAGATACTGGCTTGACAAACACATAAAATAATCTACGCCAGGCTTCTATTTTCTCAAAACAAGACTTTGTCTACAGTAGACGTGCAAATACAAGTAATACCTGTAATCAATATGTTTTAGCAATCAGGAGAACGACACTCACACAACCGCGATCCTGGTGGTAAATTTGATCAAAGTAACATCTCCATATAACATTCAGTTCAAGATAGTGCCAACGATTGCCGCTAGGATCTTCAGTACGCAACACACGTATAAACTTTCCCAGATGAAAACATCAATTGATTCCATAGCAAAGATAGTCATTCAATATTGAAATGAATGAAAACTGCTTAAATAAAAGCACAAAGCTAGGTATGACATATCAATATATCAATCATATCGGATTTTGCCGCAATCCTATCTAGCTATGTGTTCTTATTTATAAAGTGTGCACTGACAATGTCTTAAGATACTCTATTGCATGCAGCATCAACAGAAATATTATTCAAGACGTCCTATACTGATTATTTTTGAGAAACATTGAGTTGAGCAAGTGAGGTGCAAGATCATAAATACAGAGTACACAAATTGTGACATGTAAAACGTGAGATGTCATTAAATTTCTATCAGTCGTGACATAAGCATGCATTAAAATCCATTTCGTGGCATTCAGCTTTTGGTGCAGACGGGGCTCGGGGAATTTGCCCGGACTCCCTTAATAGCACCAGAGAAATCACGGGAATTTCAAGACTAACCCGTGAATTCTTCCAGTGCCATTCAGGGCTACCGGGTGCAGGTGGGCGGACGAAAAATATCGGCTACGGATTGTTCATTTGGTGCAGAAAAATGTGACGTCAGAGGTGAATGGGAAGTATTATGGTATTTGTAAATCTGATTTCATTTACCTCGTTTTGGTTTTGTTGTACCTTGTTGATTTGGAATAAAAATACCAACTATTTCTAATTAAAACATTCTGTCAACGTTACACACTGCATTATCAGACTTAAGTGGACTGGCAACTGAAAACATCGAAATACTGATTTTTTCCGATTTTCAATTGTTGCAGGTCGTGACAAATTTTAAGCAATGTTTCACATTTAGAATTGAATGACTCGCTGGACGCGAACTCAGGGTGAACGGCTACAAGATCGCTTAAAACAAAGTTAAACAAT
>JAQGBY010003565.1:0-18877 GCA_034698785.1 Mycogona germanica | reverse complement strand
ATACAACTGGTCATTCGACCCCCGCCATAGGCCCCTCTCTTGGGGGCTGCTTGTGGGTACATATTGTAATTGTAATTATACTCTGGGTCAGTTTAGCCGACATTACATACGTCCATACGAAAGCGCGTTAAAAATCCAGAAAATGTTTGATTAATGGCCGCCACAGTTGGGCAATATATGAAATTTGAAAATAAATTAGTTTACCACTAATCGCCTAAATCTGATCGATCCACGTGAATCGAATTTCACTGAATCTGATCGTCACTAACCTTTTAAAATGTAATCAAAAATTGATCGTGTAAAATTGAAAACTATTAGTGCGCATCGCGTAAAACTGAACCCAAATACTATTTGTCAGTCGTTCAAATTTCAATTTGATCACCACCTGTAGCAGTTATACATGTACAATCGAGCCTTAATTCATGGGGAAACCAAACAAGAGCGTCCTGTCCGTGTTGAAAATACATGTACGCTGCACCATAACCTGATAAAATGGCGCCCTCTATTG
Organism: Mycogona germanica; assembly: GCA_034698785.1. Taxonomy (NCBI): domain Eukaryota; kingdom Metazoa; phylum Arthropoda; class Diplopoda; order Chordeumatida; family Chordeumatidae; genus Mycogona; species Mycogona germanica. The sequence goes on along the minus strand of JAQGBY010003565.1, from coordinate 18,369 downwards.
ACACATGTGTGTGTGCATGGGCTGATTTGAATTGCATGTAAACAAGACCTATGTAGTTAGATAAACGAGACATGGATCATTACTATATACAGTATACGATGCAGTGATTGTTAGGATAATGGTGACACGACACATGCATCGTTTAGTCTCTTTATCAATTCCTTGCCACATCAGGTAGTTATCATTCGTTATTACAATTAATGATATGTTACATCACGAACACATCGCTTTTAATTGAGCCTGTTACCACATGGTCCAGCTGTTTCTAAACTGGCCGTGCGGAAAGGTGTTTACCACATTCAAATAAAAATGATAGCGTAATTGAATTTGCCCAATTTCGTTCACGTCCCCATTAAGCTGTCAAACGTCCAAAAAATACACATGTCGTATTTATCGTAGTTCGTATATACAATATGAGCAAAGGCGTCTTGATTCAAGACCTCACTTTGATGTGCTGCTACTCAATTAAAAATATATATATATAGTCAATGAGTGCTACTTTTTATCACCAGGTGGCGCAAATTCCGTTACCTGACAGATGACAGCCAGTTGTAATTGTCGCCGCTAGTGCTTCTAAATTCGCATCAAGCCTATTCACCGCTAGGATCGCTTTCGGGGGCGATAGATAGTCCAAAAAACTTTCATTTCTGCACTTTAAAGAAATGCCTGTTTTTCTTGAACGCCCAAAAGAGGGCACCAATAACAGCTGTGCGCAGATTTGTTTCTTAAACTAGCATTGTGATATTGTTTTTTGAATGGTACAGGTATCAAGAGATCATTAAGTGAAGAAGCCTGCAATGGAGGCGCTCTCTCTTAGCACTTAAACGGTATTTATCTATCCTTAAAATATTATATTCAAAGCAAATATGGCACTATACGATTTCCCCCAACGATTCTATAAATCGAGAAAGGGTGATTCTATAAATGGCAACTTGAGGCATTTCGAAATCAATCATAGCGATGTAATGTATAAACAGTATGGGGTTCGCGAGAGACAGAGTAGAAGAGGGGGTGGGGGAGGCCGTGCGAGACCGCCTGGAAGGGCGCGATTGCGTGACCGGGAGTATTTTGTTGTGTCCGCCGCCAAAAAAACGCTTTTCTCCGACGCCGTCACGCGTGGCAAGAGTGAGCCCCGGCGCTTATAGCGATCCACGTCGCGGCCAATTACACTCTCCGACAAATGATAGTTCGAGCTCGGCGCATCCACCATCCACCCCGGTCACCCCCCCCCCCACTCCCCAGCCGATCGCGTAACATTTGTAACGCTTGGACGACCACGTCACCTATATAATATATACGAGAAAGTCCCTTTTATTGGCTGTGGTTCCATCATTGTGATCAGTATATGCAAAAGGTCCCATTGTCAGGTACACTGCAGACTGAGGCCTCTTGAGCCCTTCTCCCATTTGATTCAGGAAACAGTCCAGTTTTCTGAGAATCACTTGTTCTTAGGATATATAATGTATTAATTCGATTTGAAAATCAGATACAACTTTCAAAATATTTACAGTAACTGAAAGGGTGCATATCGTATGAAATGTATCCATTTATGTCTCCTTTAAAAAGATAGTTTCTTAATTATGAGTCTTCGAAAAAAAAGGTAATGTTAAAATAAATAGTCACCTTTTCCCGAATCTACTAGGATATTTCCGAAAAATTATATTTCAAAACATCTGTAATACAATGCAAAATACATGCAGTTTTACAGTGTGCATCATCCAATTTGTCAAGTGCATAAAATTGAATTTCACATTCATGATCATTCAGGAGTTCGAATTCAATTAAAGTTAGGCACTTTCAATCGAATTCACCATTATGTGCACTTTGGGACTAGATGGTGCCAGGTTGAAATAGCAACTAAAAATCTTAGTGTGTTCTGAACTGAATTTGTGAGTGCACCTCCTAGTACAGTGAAAAGTCTAAACAACGAAAGCAGCAATATTATCACAGAAGTGCGGTAATAAAAATGTACCATAAATCTGCTTAACTGCCAGATATTTTCTTGTGGAGAATTAGCCTGGTCATGTAAATCGTATTTGCTCTGAGGCATACAGTGTTTTCAAATACAGGTACTTCACTTGCAGATTCACAGCGTATACGCTATTTTTTCCACCCTTGCAATCCAAAATTTTCCAATAAAAATACACCTTAAAACTTCATGAGGGATGTTTCGCTTAGGTCTCATTGCGCAACGATTCCTTGGAGGCAGGGGCACTTCATTGCCTATATGGCTTCTTATATACGAAGTCTCGACCTAATGCGAACGTTGCATAGATTTATTGTAAAGAAAATAAATAAACAATTTGCCACCTTTTTAGACGTTTAAAATGCACACAAGGGCCTACAAAAAAGGAAAATTATACAATATTAAAACTGCCCAGGAATAGGAAAAAATAAACAGAAATATAGAACTAGAAATTGTAGAGGCCAAGTTGTATTGTGACAATCTGTTTCGCAAAAGTGGTTAGAGAAAGGAAATTATTAAAAATGTTGTTTCGTTCTCATTTCATAGGTCATTATTCCGAGATTTAATTATTAATAAAATGAGACAATCTCCTAAATGTCGTTTCATTCATTAAAAAATTTATCAATTTCTATTTAGAATATTGGGATTAAAATAATTTTTATATTTCTTACATGAAAGCATTTCTTAATGACAAGGTCAACCAGTAAATTTGTTTAATGAGGATTTATCTCTAATTGCCACTCGAAATAGCTAAATATGAAAAGCACAGGAAAATAGGTTAATAGCGCGGGAGAAATACTTAGTTGGCACCCTCCTTACCAAAACGTTGGCCAACCGATGAAAAACTTGTCTTTTATAGCTGGCTCAAAACAACCTATTCCGTGTATTTAACAGAGGGATAAGAAATAGAGGAGAGCGAGAGAGAATGGCGTTCTAGACCGTTAGGATATTGTTTTTTGAAAAAGTGTTCAATTTGCACTTGGTGCTTTAACTTAATCAGAGGCTCCAGGGATCAGCCAAGCTTTCTTCCTCCATCAAAATACACCAGGCAGGAGAAATCGTATATGCCGAGTGCACGCAACATCAACATGAGACCGAAAGTCGATACAAGACACATTCTTTAAATTTTCTGCAGCGAGAGCAAATTGTATGATTCAGGAAGGCCATAAACTAATCTGTCTTAATCTGCTTTGGCGTTGTCACTGCAAAAAATTAGAAAATGTCACTACAAATATCTGTCGTTCGCTTAAGAACGATGCTTTCTTTTCTATGACCACGTACCAAACAAGATGGACGGGGCTCATGAGGATACAGTTCCTTCCCCCCCATAGACCCAATGAAGCGATGCGTCGAAAATGCTCTTATAAAAGATAAAGCCTCTTGACGCAAACTTTAAATCCCCGTACAGTTAAACGCATGAAAAAGACAGACCGCGCATGAATGGAATCCATTGTGAGCGGAACTACTTTACCAGCTGAGGTGAGAGGAAATCTTCTACATTTCAATTATCTAGTAAAATGTTACAGTTTTCTTGTTCGCCAGCGTGTGAGGGGTGGTCCAATGAGGTCAATGCCTAGCACACTTTATACTAATTTATTCGAGTCCAACGATTACTGAATTAAAGACAATAATGCAAATATTTAGTGTAACGAAAATAATGGAATAAGTTGGCTACTGCAGTAAACAGCATATTGGGCCGTTTTTGTGACGTCACGAATCAGTAATCAGAATTGCCATCACGAGTTAGCTGTGGAATGTTAATCAATTCATGAGCGAATGATGCCCCCGAAATCTGGCAATCACTGCTAGCACTGCATTACGGAGAAGCGCTACGTTATTGAAATACGATTCTGAAAGTATGAAACACGATGCCATTTTTAAAAATATTTTCTGTCTAGATGGATTTCTGCCATGTACTATTTATCTGTGAACGATATGCCATTTTAGTGAACCGTTGCGGGCTCGAGCCTACAATCCTAAGTTAAAGCGTTAAGAACAGAACGCCTAAATTATCGTCGATTTGCGTACACAAAATAGCGACCGCACAATTTGATAATGTGTTAGGACGAAAGCGAACAAAGCGCGTTGACATGAGGAAAAGAAGTAGCTATAACGGTTAATGCCAGCGCAAGAAATCCTCCCTACCAAAACCTATACCAGACCCGCGCGTCTTTCTATTGCATTATGGGTGGAGGAGGAAGTCGGGGAGAGGGAAGGAAGGGCGGGGGGATAGCTACCTGAGGTCCCAGCGGGAATTGTCGGGGCCCCCGCTTTAATCAACGTTGGCCGTGTCTTAACGTCGCTGGCGAAACGGCTCGGGCGAACGAACGAACCCGGGAGACCCATTATACGCGGGGCTAAACAGCTTTCTGCTCAACAATTTTAATAGCAGTGACATAATTTATCGACTGCAGTTTCTTAATTAGCGCCGGAGTGGCTTTAGGCCCTCTCTGCACGCAAGTTTGCGCCAGCCAAGTCTCTGAAGCAGCTGTACTAGCTTGCGTGTCACTCGTTGTCTAAGAACTGCTTCTGGTTTCTGGAAAATTGTGTGCAGTTGTGAACAAAAAAAGTGTGTCGCCGGAATCTCGAGTAGCGAGGGGAAAAAAGTGTTTAGGTTTGAAATTGGCGGTAAATGGAATGCAGAGCCTTAAGAGAGTTAAGAATCCTCACTCTTAACGTGGATTTATCTTGAAATGTAACGTCAGTTGCAAAATCCGACTTCACCAATCGAGATTGAACCAGAATTTTCAAAGCTGTAATTTCATTATATTTTTTTGCTGGTTGACCGATCAATATGTTTGAAAAACATTTTGAAATGAACGAATCTCTATTTTTTAGTGTGTGTGTGTGTTAAGATATATAAAAACGGAAAATGTGTGAGCTAAGGAAGATACGTGAGTTATTAAATAAATAATAATCGGGTATCGATCGATGTTGGTCAATTTGATCGCCCGCTTCAGTGTGGTTTGCTATGTAATTGTCAAATTAGATATAATAATGGATAGACCAAACTCTGCCACATACTCGTGTTCCCGAATATAATCTGGAATCAGTAACGGATCAGTGACCACGAATATGTCATTTTAAAAAATGTCACAAACCCTCGTTCCCGAATTGGGTTGCCATATGAAAAACAGAGGACATATTACAAATACGCATAAAACTTAACTTCCGGCGTTGGCGGCGACACCATCGCTAAAGATGCAACCCCCATTTCACTATACCGATACTCCCTTTTCTAGAATGTAACTGTTCCGGCACATCGTTTTAGACTCTTAGATTTTCTTCTACCAAGATGATTAATCAATTATGCACACTCTTATTAAGTACTAATTCTGCTAAAATCATTGCGCTGCTGTGCGCTGTAATTATGTACGGAAGCGCGATCCCTCCCGCATTCCACCTGCATTTTCTATGCCATATATTGCTTGTATGAAAACTGTTTGCATGTATAATTATTCATAAATTGCTTTGTAGTAAATCGCAAGACCTATCGAGCTTGTTTGTGAGCGTCCAGCCACTGCACAAAAGTGCATCAGCACATATCGGACCTTTTATTAAGTTGCATGCAGCAGTTGCACAAAACAAAAGAAAAATATCAGGCGTACAATGTTGTATAGCGATAAATTTGAAAAAAAAAATAATGTACGACGAGGATTGCAAAACACAAAATGGTGATAATTGTAGGTTTGACATTTCAATTATTTTAGATTTTTACAAGTTTCAACCACTATCACTTTCACAGGAATGCTAATTTTGAAAGGCACTTAAATTCTTGAATTTTTTCGCATGTGTTCATCTCATGCAAGCGAGTTCCGTGTCTTTTGGTCTTATAGTATTTCAATGAATTTGAAAATCAGAGTTAGAAAATAAGTTTAAAAAATCAGTTTGTTCTCACGATGGCCGTCTTCAATGTATACTAAAGGAGAAGTTGGGGCTAGACTTCAGTAACAAATGAACCAAATTGAGAATTTGATTACCTACGCATCCTGGATGTAGGGGATGGGTGAAGGCATTACATAACCACGCAAGAAGTGCACTGGAGATGAGATAGTCGCGCCCCCCGGGGAGCACTTGACCGGGCCCTCGGCGCACCGGCTAGTGGTCGCCTCGCGTCGACAGTGCCCTGCAAACGCCTCCTCTCTCTCAACTTGTCCCTATCTGCTCGTGAGATAACGTCAACGACTGAGGGTGAGAATCGGGCGCCAGGGACCATACCCGACCTATTCCAAGTTTTTCTTGTCCTAGCGCTTGGGTTACGGACCTTTCAAACTAACAAACAAAAAAGCCAAATAGGTTCAGTTAGTCCCACTAGTCCATACTTATAATTTTTTTAAAATTAAAATAAAGATGCTGTTGTTGGTCTATGTGTGCGCATACATGGCTTGCGATCATGGGGTTTCAACTTTAAATAAAAAATAAAAAATTAGTAGTTAAAAATTGTCTTCGCATCAAGAGGTCATCCAAATAATTGAAAATTGCCAATTAAAATCTAATTTGAAACAAATTTTATGACCTATGATGAATCAATACTTTTAAAGAAAGTATTTTTACGTAAAGTATCATAAACTTTTAAATGTTAAAGCAAAACTATTTTTTTTTCATTTCCATATTTCTTAATTCACTCAACAAAATAGAAGATAGACAAAATCATCATTCAGAAATATTAATTTAAAATGCTTCTTTTCAAAAAGATTGTTCAATTCACCAAGTTTAATATTTCCTAAAAAAATTATAGCTGTACATGAAAGGGCCTTTAAAATTAATGGAACCCTAACCATTTATTTTTGTAATGGAATTACGAAAATGCAATTTGTTCTAAAATAACAAAAAGTTCAATATATCGGTGCCAGGTTTTTTGTTGCATTTTCGTTGATAATATCTCAATCACTTTTGTATCGGGTAACGTGCTATGCTTTTGACAGAAACACCCAAAATAAATTATTTTCTTAAGGTTGTTGTGAAATTAAGTGATTTAATTGACAAATAGAAGTACGATGTTCGAATATTGTACAGACTCTCTGTATATGAATGTGACAGGGCGTGCGACACATTTATCGTCTGCGTTTTGTAAAATCTATGCAATTGTAGCTGAATTCCTCCAAAGCTTGTACAAGCAAACGTCGCGCGTTTAAAACGACAGATCGATCATGATCACTGAAAATTGATTGCGATATACGAGTATTAAGTGCTCGAGTTTGATGGATTCGAACATGAACCACTTAGCGTTCGTGTTCATCTCAGAACAAAAAGTTTATCATTAACGGGAATTGCTATCCTCGAACAAAAAAACCGCTCTTTCTCACAACCAAATGTGATCCATCAAGAAAAATGATGTGTCTGATGTATGTAACCATCAGTCGCAGCTTTAAAAAATGTTATCTAATAAGCAGACATTTGCAATTGGCAATTGTAATTTCTTTTATGCTCACCTAACAAAAATGTTGCCTACATTTTCTTGAAGGCTCACTTATAACATGACAATTAATTGTTCTATATTTCCAAAAAGATTAAGAACATTTTCCATGATTGGTGAATACCTACATGAAGGACACATAAGAGGTCCCAACCGACCAGGCGGGCTTAAGCTAATTTTAGTTTTCCATTTAATAATTAAGTAAAATATTATTCCCCAGCCATTCGGTTGCAATTTAGGCCTCTTGCACTGGGGATACCCAAATGCTTTTAAAATAGAGTTCACTTAGGAATCATACCCATGTACATGGAGATTCACATAAAAATAATTAATGTTAAGCTTTTACCATAGCACATAGATCGAATACAAACACTAATGCCGATATTTTATTGAAGCATATTACGCAGTATTTGATGCCACATATTCAGCTGGTCTCATAAATAACAAAACCTATCTTAAGACAATTTAGATAATAACTCTTGTTCTCAAATGCAGTGTTCGTTTTGAATAAATCCATTGAACATCCTGCAAACTTCTTCAACACATTGGTATAATATTAAATTACCATTAGATAATAATTTATTGGTTTCCATATTCACCTTGTAACCGTTCCTTTATCATCTGTGCGGTGGCCATGGCTGCCTGGGGCGAGTTGAGACTGTTCATCCAGGTGAAGGTGGAGCCGAGCGGCAGCGACGGCGGCCGGTGGGCCGGTACGCGGATGACCGTGCCGTTGATGCCGCCCATCACCGGATCATATGTGCCGAAACCGCCGGCTGCCACCGCCGAATGCATTGCGGCCGCGGCCGCCGCAGCCGCAGCCGCCGAACCATGCGGTCCTCCTCCGGCTCCGGTACTGCCACCGCCGTGATGCGAACCAGGCATGACGTGCGGCGGTAGGTGTATACGCACATAGGGTCCGCCATCCGATAATGTGATCACCGGATCCGACGTGCCGTCCCGTTTTGGGTCCGAGTCGTCCGCGTCGCCCAGCAACCGTGATATGCTGAACGACAATTTTCCGCCGCCGCCGCTGGAGGGTGCGGACGGGGCGGACGACACCGTGGTGGTGCACCCGGACGAGGGTGGCGTAGTACAAGCGGCGGGCGAGGCCGAGGATGTGTGGTGCTGGCGTAGGGCCTGTTGATGTAACTGCTGTTGGTGGTGATGGTGGTGAAGAAGGGAGCCGGCGGGAATCGAACCCTGGTGCGGCTGCTGTTGGCCCAGCATGTGATGGGGGTGATGTGGATGGTGCAGCATGGGCATGTGCGAGAAAAGGAATTCCTGCATGTGGGAGGATAGGGTGGGTGCACCCTGGTGGTGGCGTTGACCGCTGCCGGACTGCTGGTGCGTGGGGGATGTCATAAACGGGCGGTGGTGGTGGTGGTGATGATGGTGGGCGAGCAGGTGGGACGGGTGGCTGTCGTGATGTAGGGTGTGATGGTGGTGAGTTGGGGGTGGTGATCCAGCGGTGGAGGAGGTTGGGGATGAGCTGTTAGAGGCGGGAGAGTGGGACGAAGGTGGTCGGGGTGATCCGGCGCGGTGCTGCTGGCCGCCGTGGGACGAGGTGGACGACACGGACGAACAAGACGACCGTCGGTTGCCGTTTTGCCCATCAGTCGGACACCGTCTCGGTGAGCTGGAGCCGGGCCGTGCCATGTCTTTAAATCGTTCGGTTGCAGGCCCGACCGGCGAGGAGAGCGGTGGCGCCGCCTGGTGGTGGTGTTGGTGGTGGTGATGGTGGGCGGTGGAGACGGGCGGCAACCTCGGGTGAAGGTTCTGGGTGAGGTGATTCGGGGTTGACGGCGGGAGGAGTGGCGCGGCCAGACAGTGGAAACCCGTCGACGTCGCCGGCGTGGCCGATGGCGGGGCGATAGGCGGCGAGGAGGGGGTGGCGGGGCGCGGGGACGGGGTGCAACCCCTGTCGGACACCGTGGCGGCGGCTGCGGCGCCCGCGGCCGTACACGCGTCGCCGGGAGCGGTACACGAACTATCCATTTCGCCGTGGCCAAATTGTCTACAGGTTTGTGGCGACGCGGGGGGAGGGTAGGAGGTTGGTCTCGGTGGAAGGTGGCAGTTGAAGGCGGCGCAGGTGAACTCACATCCCGTGGCGTTGGGCGCGTCGGGAGCTAGACCCCGTGCGGGGTGGTGGGTGCTTCTGCTGCTGCTGGTGTGCCGGCGCGGGACGACATGTATTTTGGCTATCTGGAGTTGGCGATCGCGGGGTGGTACGATGCGAGCGAGACGACGACGACGACAACGCGACTCAGGTATTTTTGTTTGCCAACAACAAACCGGGCGAAGAAGGAAAGAACAACAAAAAAAAAGATTCACGACGAGTAGTTTATACGGGAGTGGCGACTTCCAGTCCTGATTTGGCACATACCATTAGGTCGAGGGGACGATTGGAGTGAGTCCTAAGTTGGAGTTGCGTGTTGATTTTCTGCTCGAGGTTTATCGTCAATAGGAGTTAATTTTTGTGGACGATGCTGGCAAGTATCGAAGAGTCCGATCAACTGTTCCTATATCCGATATATCGCTAAATTCAAACAGTCACTAATCGATCCGTCTCCAACATTATTTGGATTGTCAGAGATGCGGAAATTAAAAATCGCGCTACCGCTATCTCGACATCAGCGTGATGTAATGTTGATTTTGGTGCAAATTTGGTCAGCCGGTTGAAACAGTCTCTGATTTGGCTCAAATGGAATGTGCCACAGGTGTCAAGTGATCGCTGCTCGTTACTGAATCAGTTAAATGAGATTGAGTCTTCCGTGGTGTACCACGGTTGAATTTGTCTTACGCGATGTCACCGGATTGGGAAATGGAATGGACAAGCGAGGAACAGCTTATTTTGCACTTTACGCGTGGAGATTTCTGAAAACGACGCCACAATGATAAAAACACATTCTATTGGGTGCACCAGACGTTACTCAAGTGTTGACGGCGACTTTGAGGTATATCTATGTAACCACACGCGAAATTCATGTTGTCCGATCTTGAAGAATCATTTTTTGATGGATGTTGAAGCAGTTGTGATCGGGCGTCTGTCGGGGTTCATCGGCTTCAGCACCTCCAAGGAATCACCGAGTATGCTCTGTTTACCAAACGGCACTATCAATCACAATTGATGATCAGTCTATATATTTTTTGTTTGCGAAGCTGATTTCCTCAAAGCGTTCGATCGAGTTGAAACTATCTGAGATCCTGGTCGGTGAGTGACGAATCTAAAACAGTCGTTGATCAATTGAGAGCACGTCTGGAGTTCTTAATAGTTACACGTAGTGAATCGCTCACTTGTGACACTTCTTCGCACCACTGTTGCCAAACGTTGCCAATTTCCTTTTTACACACTTTCATTTCATGTGACCCGTGATCAGTTTAGAGCATGCCGTGGATGCTGCTACGGATTGGCGATGACAAAAGTTATTCTTCAGATGAATCGAAAATCACAGTGTTCCGCCAAATAGGCGATTCCACGTTGACGATTGATTTCGGTGTGGACGGTTCCGAACGTGGATTCCGTAGAGTTCGCTGTCGTCCGATTCGGTGGTTGTACCGTGGCTCGAGTATTCTGGAACTCAAGAAGGCAGTTTGCCACAACAGATGTCAAAAGTCCGGCAGAATGGAGCGTCGATGTTACAAGCGGACGGTTTCTGAAATGATCTTCTGCTGAAACCTTGTCACCGGACACTTGCGATCGATCACCAGAACGGTCCATCCATATCGCGAGCTTAAAAACGCTCACGTAGGCAGCCGAACCTTAATCACGCCGCGTTCATAACAAACTGAGCATAAAAAGCGAGGTCACCGCTTTGAAGGTGGCCACGGCGTGGAGCAAAACGAACACCACCATCAATTACAAAAAAAACACCTTTTTCCTTTCTCTTCCAACCACATGCGTTATGGATACAGCGCGCACGTCCAAAAACCCAGAACGTGGCTCTATCGCCATCGTTCGAAAAATCTCTCCTGCGCCACCTATGGCTCCACCCTTCCGATTAGTGGACTAGGCCCCGCCCACCTGTAACGTGATTGGTCGGCACGTGTGGAACGGAAAGCGCGCGAGCGCAACGTCACAGCGATGGAGGTACATAGCGCGCGTGAGCGGAGGTGAATAGAGAAAAGTCTGCGGCGCTCTCTTGAGTTTTGCCGCGGACTTAAAGCTCCGCCCATGCGAGTGCTTTCCCGCTAGGCAGCGGCTCTATTGGGATCCGCATCCTTTGAATGCAAAATCCGTGGCTCGTGATGACGCGCGATGCCGTTCAATGTTTATTGTCCGCTTCATGGATCTCTTCCGGTGGTGACAGAAATTGCTCTCTCCAAAAAAGTTGGTTACATGAGCTGTGCTGTCATTTGTCGATGAGAGTTGACAAGATTGATTCGACTTTTGGACGAATTATGAGAGTTCTTGAGGCGAACTACTTTTGTTTGATTTGTTTCCTCCTTATGGAATTAATTTTCTTTCGATACGTCTGCTGCAAATAGTAGATTATTTTTTCTGGCGTTATAATATTTTATGTTCTATTTCTTCTGTGGGAGGAATAGGAATCAGAAAAATTATAGCATTGAAGATTGGTCTATCAAAGAATACTAGTATATTGCAATGCAGAGTAGATAAATAAAAATGGAAGTTGTGCCCCGGACAGCGCCGGACGAGAAAAGATGAACAAGAGTTGGCGATAACTCTTCTTACAATAAATAAAAGTAAACTATTCAATATACGATAATAACTAGATGACTTGTAAGAAGTGTTATCACCAACTCTTGTTCGCCTTTTCTCGTCCGGGGCTGTCCCGGGCACAACTTCTATTTTATTTTACATAATTAAGACGTCTTATTTCTATTATTTTAGCAATATCGATGTTCAGTTTTACTTTATTTATTCCCGTTGAGGATATATTTTTTATTCCAGGTGACAATATCTTGTCATCCACATATGCCTGTGGAATCAGTATCCTCTTAATTCATAAAACTGTTATGTGGCTCCGATCCATTGCAAATTCATTATGGTTTTTGAAGCGAATAATTTAAATTTTTATTTCAAACGAATGAAACTGAAGAAAGAACAATTTCAACAATTAATCGTGTCAGTTTGTTTTCCGATAACAAATTTTCAAAAGTCATAAAATTACTAAAAGAGAATAAATTGCAACTTGGCTATTTTATTTAACTGAAACATGAGTATGTAAAGATATTTTGTGGTTGCTTGTTACATATGACAAATGGGTTTCAAAAATGTATTTCATTCTTTCGATTACAGGGTCACAAAAAGTACGAGCAAATGTTAATCAAAAAGAAAATGGTGACACAGTTTGCTAGCCAAAGACAATTGTTTTCAAGCGTCACGGCCAAATGCATTTTTTTACTGCCCATATCAAAAAGTAATAAAATAAAACACAAATTAATATGGAGTGGATCGAGTCGCATTGTAAGTTTGCCAATACACATTACTGGCTAAATAAACTATATCTTTGTTTTATTGCATTTCGTTTTCTATGCCACACCCAAACGTGTAATTACGAAAATTTGACACAATGTCGTTTTTACGAGCAATAAGGCATCAAGTCAGTTTGCAATTTAGATAACACAATGAAACAGCTGGAATTAAATAGTCGGTAAATTGTAGACGTGCATATAAATATTATTAATAAATATTCGGAACATGATGTCCATTTTTCGTGACCATATTCAGTAATCGCTGACAGCGTTGACTTTGTGCTCAACAGTTGTTGCTTCACTCTGGTGGCGTTCCGAAGAATCAGCGGTTCGTTCTTTTCCAATAAATAAATGATCGGATGCCTATCTCCCAATAACCGTTCCGTGTTATTTTATAATTAGAATATGGCGGACTACGCACACCTAGCGGCAAAAATAGCGGTAAACCAGGCGTTACCTGCCAAATTTCGAAAAGTTGCCACCTAGTGATACAGCGCAGCACCCATAACGAATTAAAATTGAATATAATTGTAATCAATGAAACATACTCCGCAATTTGCCCCTGTTCACCTAATTAAAAAAAATTGTGTACCTCCCGAGGGAGATTTGAATGGAGGTGGTTCTCCTAACAACACAAAAGCTATATCCTATTAGTGACTGGCAGGTCTTCCAGTTTCGTAAATATTTAATGGCCCCAGTCTACCAATTCGCTACGTATCCGTTATATCTGCTTGTTGTTTTTTTTTCTACACCATAATTTTTCTAATTAAATTGGCCTATGCTTTTACATGTGTCGGCGACCTTATCTGCAGTTCGACCAGACACGGTGCGGGGGGAAAACGCCGCAGAGACGATTCCGTAAAACGTATGAGTACGATTAAAAACCCCTCCACACCCGCGACACTAGATTACCATCGATAAACCGTTGCGCGTTTTTAATTCGGAGAACCTCATCTTGTTCGGAAAGAGGGGTCGGCCTTGCATAAATTGCTATTGTTTCGAATTCGGTTAAATTATGTACTCCGCAGTACTTCGCAGTTGGCCTTTCATCGATCACAGTTTGGTCATGTGGCAGAGATCAGTCACGCAAGTGTCGTGGCGGACAAACGATTCCACTTACGTCAGTAAGGGCCCAGCTTTTTTTTAAAACCAAATTCCCGGTCGTCTGAACGAATCACGCAAAAGCTTCAACGTAATACTCTGTATTACAATTATTATTTTAAAATAAAATGGAACCCGGAACAGCGCCGGACGAGAAAAGGCGAACATGAGTTTTTGATCAAGAGATGACAAGCTGTTTTCGATGACGATTTCACCTTTCTCTTTTCCCCTTTTCCCTTTGCCTGTTTTGAGTTGTCTACATTGGTACCAGTGTGTGCTCTCAATTCCGATGTGATCTAGTTTTATTTTCAAATTTATTTTTCATCATCCAAAAGACAGCTGATGATCTCGTGAAACCGATACTGTCTATCTTGGGTAATTTTAAATATTAATTTTCCACGGGGGATGTGGTAAATTTGTTAGATGTGAATCGTCTTATGTGCAGCGTCAGTTACCACGATTTTCTATATAATTTTTTCAATTAGAAGATTTTTTCAATAATTTTTTAAGAAGAGTTATCGCCAACTGTTGTTCGTTTGTTCTCGCCCGGTGCTATCCCGGGCACAACTTCCATTTTATTTTACCTAAACCAGACATCCTATTTCTATTATTTTGTAGCTAAATAGTGTCGAGATCAAATATTATTGTAATTGTAATGTTTTAATAATTATCATTGACGTATAAAGCCGATTTCGAAAGCATCATTTGCTCAGGACTTTACTTTGGACATGGAAAAAGAGAACAAATTGGATTTAATTACATTGACGCTTGTTACTGCTACTGCAAAATAAGTAACATCTGAGTTTTAAAACTTTTTCTAAACTTAAGCAGTGAAACTAGTTTTAAGATTTTGGATGGATCTTGAAATCAAAATATTCGAATTCAGATAAAATATTATTTGATTGAAAATAACATTGTACAATCATTTTTAAGCAATCGATTTGAAGGCTACACTGTAAGTTGAAGAGGTTGACATCTCACTTTGCACTCATTGCTGTTTACTGTACTGAACAATTCCTTAATTTTTACAAAAATATGCTCAAAAATAAAATTAAAAAATTGTAATGGCAGATTTTTAACAGCAAATTTTTTAAACTACAATTCTATTGGTAGACTAAAATCTGGTTAGCCGGCCCCGATCTCCGCACACAAACACAATCGCGGGAATTAAAACTTCTATCAAATTCCCTGAACTCCCACTGTTCCCATCCATCCCCTTTCCTCTCCCCGTCATCCTTCGTACAGACATTTCATCCAACAAAAGGAAGAGAGAAAAAAAATAACTACGAAGTAAATAATTAATTATGTGATTCAACATGCATTGGTCTATGCACATTGTGGCGACAACATGTATTCCAGTTCATTATGTTGAGAGTTTAAAAAAAAGCAGTTCGTTCATTTAACCTACAGAACTGTGAGTGACAGCATCTAGCTAGCTATTCACCTATTGTTCGCTTAAAAGATAGCGTCAATGGATACATATTACATTTATAACATACTTTCCCTACTTACCCTTAATTTTATTGTCTGCTACAGCTTATTTGTTGTTTGTTAGTTTATGTATACCAGTCTATCTAGATGTGCCGCATGGTTTAGTGGGTTAGACGTGATCGTGGGTTCCTCGGCAATTTTTCGGGAACAGTAAAATCTGATTTGCCGTTTCAATTGCATATTGGTTCACTGAACGTGACGGGTCACTTGCATTTTTAAGGCTGGACGATGGTGAAGGGCACTAGCGGTGACTGTTTCAACCACATGACCGGTCCCAGATCAAAAGACGATCACCGTGAAATGCCATCTATTGCAATAGTAAGAATTCTTGATGATGATAAACAAATGGAACCTACTGAATACATTCACCACTTGTGCCAGTACCCCCCCCCCCCCGGTTCCCTCATGTGTCATGGGTTTCAAATATTTGAAAAACATTTCGCTGACATGACGGGATCTTTCAAGCGAAGCCGGGTAATTTTTCTAGTTTACCATAAATGACCCCCATTCTGGTTACTGTGGTTCCGGAAAATTACAATTACAATATGTACCCACAAGCAGCCCCAGATGGGGTCTATGGCGGTGGTCGAACGACCAGTTGTCTCTGAGATATTTGTTAAGGAGGTCCAGAACTAGAACTAGAACCCCCCCCCCAGGAGGCGACCTGGTAATTTTGCCTAGCCCAGGCTTAGTATAAGCTACCTAGGTAGGGATCTTTAACGTGTACCTGACATCGTACAGGCACGGGTCCCACGGCTTTACTTCCATTCCGAACGAAGGAAGGCGCGTTAAGGAATTTCTCTCGCCCGAAAAATTCCGAAGGTGTCGGCCGGAATCGAAACCGCGTTCACGGGTTTTTGAGTTTTTTAAAAAAAATTTTAGAGACTTTTATATTATTTTATTGAGAAAGAATTGAATAACATTAAAATCAAAAAGAAAAGTCAAAACTCATGTCCTTGGTTGAAGCGCATTATCGAGATGATTTTATATTGTTCAGGGAGCAATAGCACCGGAGCATCTATATCCCTTTGGACCAACATAGATGCTAAAGCAAGAACTCTTTGAATTAGCTGGAACCTGCCTCAGTACCTTCTTCTTTTTAAAATATCTGGCTTCCAGTTGATAGGGTGTGTCTCTTCAGTCGCATTTTCCAACACGCAACAAGAATCAAATTGATTTTCGGAGTTGCAGTTCACAGTAAAGCGAACCTATAGTTTGTGGTCTCTTGTTCATTAATCGCTTCCAGCGCACGCCTAATGACGAAACGAGGGCCACCTAGAGTTAGAGCGTAATGCCCATACACACTAATGTCGGTCGACTAAAGTTGTTCGCATACGAGTTTCACCAACAAGTTGCTCGGTTGTATACAATCATTGTCGTAATCACGCGTCCATAAAATCGGGATTCCATTTTTATATGACCGACTGTTATACATATACACTGTATATATATATCTGAGTATAGACGGCCTTTCCACTGACTATTAAAAACATAAACCTCCAAATTGCTCTAACCGAAATAAAAGAAATTGTCGCGCGAGAGGGATTTTTTCTTCTTTTTTTTTGCCCTTCGCGCGCTTCGTTTTGGTTAAGTATATACAATTTGGAACGGTCGGCTGGTCGCCGCCGTCTTTCTCTCATGCCGTTGTAAAAATCCCAAAGAGCTGCCTGTTATCAGGACTTAAACTGTTTGTCCAGAACAATTTCTCAAATTATTATTTCCTTTGTGCGCGCACTCGTTCCGTGCTACGGGCCGATCCTTCTCTATGTCTATAGCCCGGTGCGCCTCAAGACTGTCAGATAGATTAAATTACGTGTCTCTGAAATTACGGATTACATGGTGCGAGGAATAAGAACTCACGAGAAGCAGCGGCAGCAGCAAAAAAAAAAAAGAAAAAACGACAATGAAACATATAAAAAACTACCACAAGCCTAAACGTATCTGGGCAATAACGTCCTGTAGTTCCAGATTGCCTATCTGAGAGCAATTTCATCATATTTGGAGGAGTCAGACGTATATACAAAGAGGTGATGCGGTCACGTGACTCGGAAAAACGGTCATTTATCGGGCGAGGCGACCATTAAAAGGATGAGTCATCTCTGAAATTGTTGTGAAGCACGATTTGATGTTTTCTGCGGATATTAAACATATACCCATTGTTTGAAAAAAATCCAACAGACTCTCGAATAGAACGCCCATTGAAGTTTTTGGCCAACTGGTAAAGAACAGCAGCTAATTTTGTGAACAGTCCATGACGCAACACCGCCAATCGGGGGAAATGTCAAATTTTTATCTGCAGAGTTGCGGTGAACTGAGTGTTAAGCTGCGTTTTCATTATTGACCGTTCAACTATTATTTTCTTGGATGCGTTATTTTGTTTGGGCCAAATAAAATAACATTGCCATGAAGTCAGACGTAAATGTTAGGAAATATGAACACCATTTTAATCGATCAAGAGAAATGGAAAAACATAGTTTTATTTACATGTATTACTTTTGGTTATCATTGATCAATAATAATAAAAAAAATGAAAGCGGATAATTTTGCACAACTCCTAACAGCATAAAGTGATAGTTTATGTGAGAGAAAAAATCCAATGTTATTTAGGCCGATTAAATTAATAATAATTTAATTGAAATGTCTAATCATTGGAGTAATCCGAGATCATTTTAAAATATTTTAAAAGCTGAATGCGGACGATGGTCGCTTTCGAGGACTTCCGACACGCTATTATTGACCAATTATTTTTGGGAGACATCCTTGATCTTGGCCACACGAATCTTACTCTCGTCTGTGTACGCGCGCGTGGACGTCATCTTCGGGGGGAGGTGGGATCGTCATGGTGGATCGCCTCAGTCGTAATTATGGACCCCGGTGTGCCGGTGCAGCTAGCCTGCAATTTGGTGCCGAAAGCCCCCCCCCCTCCCCCCAGGAGGTGACCTGGTAATTTTGCCTA
>JAQGBY010003564.1:0-18881 GCA_034698785.1 Mycogona germanica | reverse complement strand
GCTTGGTTGTCTCGTGAAATCGACGACGTCATGCTTTTGATGTGGAGACGCCATTTTTTAAGTTTGAAGCGAAAAGGGAGATTATCCAAAATGTTGTAACGCTTATTTTATTATGTTTTATTGAAAATAGGGATCTGTCGCTCCATCGCTAGCGAATTATGATGGTTTAATAAGTCTATGTTCATTTTTATGCGATTTCATTGAGCCGTTCTGCGGTTTTGCTCTAGACACCAAAATCAGTTTCTTAGTTTTATAATATAGGAGGATCTGAACACACAAGGAGGAGCAAAGGTCAGGAAAAATGAAAGAAACATCGCATGTGTCCGCAGTATCATCGAACATGATGCTATTTTAATTTCCTGTCTGGCTTCACGAAGTCGACACAGTCTATAAATAGTACCGATATATCAAGTGATATTGAAAATCAACATAGGACACTTATTATATCAGAGGCCGGTATCAGTATCCGGGTTAATCGAGCAGTATTTTCCATCGTTCTTAGAAAAAAGAAAGTAAGTCTAGTAAACGTTGTCACAACCCCAAATGCAGTGTCTTAATAACAGCTAAGACATACTGAAGAGAAAATCCGGCTAACATTTTTTAAGGATCTCAAAGCTCTATCCGCAGACCTCTTTGGTCTAATCTATCATTCACAACGCGTTCTTCGGAAAACGTAAAGTAGGAGCAGAAGAAAAAAAAACGTCATTCATTTTACGGGGACCGGGGTAGGACGTCTCTTTTTTTTCCTCCCCCGAACACCGGACATATATTGGTCCCCCCCCATTACAAGGTATTGTTGTCCTTGGGCAGGATATGAGTCGCATGACACTGACAAATGAAACTGCCAAATGCGCAAACGCTTTCACGGGACCCATCGAGATTAGCCCCTCTCCAACACCAGCGGCATACCTTGTTCACTCATTACCAAATTCTAAGGTCATACAAATAATGTAGTCTGTCCCCTGGGTGTACATTCTGAACACTATACGACCAATTTTATATCCCGATGACGTCACAAGTTTGATTCATTGGTGAATTAAGCGACAAAAGCCAGCGGAGAGGATTGTGGCGAGCACACCAAAAGCTGAGATTAAATGAGGGGTGTGGATCTATATTTTGTGGTGCTTAGTCCTATAAATGAAATACTCGATCGGAATATTGATGAGGACGCAACAAGGACTAGGAAACGAAATATTAAAAACACCACTAGCATATTATTATAAGACACACCTAGCACAAGCTGATAAGGCATTTGCAGACAACGACAAGCCTCGAAAAAAGAAAGTACAGTGTGACCATGATCTCAAGTTTTAATTGCAGTGAACCTGCCGAGGCGTGGTTCGATTGGCCTCGACCATGAGTTATACCATTTCGATATAGTCACGTCTTCTATTTTTTTTTCCCTTCATGATTTCGCCGTTACATACATACATGTGTAAGAAAAGACTGAAAACGGAAATAGCACGTAAACAGTATAGTATATCGAAGCAGATAAAATGGAAAATTGTACACGCTTCAATTCAATTGAAAAGAGAAGGGGAATTACACACCTGTGAAGTTTTTAACGGATTTATTAAAAAAAATGTGACCGCTAGGTTAATTTTGTTTATTTAATTCAATATCTGGTGAACGCCACAAAATAAAAAACTGAAATAAGCAGCACTCGCGATTCTACATCCAATGTAAATTTCATGACGCTGTGTTAGGCCGTTGGTGAGCTGTTTCCAAATAGTCCGGAAACACCAGATATTAAACAAATTATATTATAATTAAGACAAGAGCCTATTAGTCGATCAACTGTTGTGATCAGTCAGTCATTATATATGGTTTTTCTCCTCCATATAAGTTATTGGCAACACCTTCTGTAAAAAAAATGGTTACTGAATGGTCACTACCTGTTGTTTAGTACAAGTTGCAGGTACCATTTCCTTCCGCTGTGGTCTTAATTAAAGCGCCACACCCCACCAATTAAAGAGATTCAACTGCCAAGTCAAAATCTAAAATTATCATAATTACGCCCACTAGAATGTCAAAAAAATGACAGTAAACTGGGGTTAAACATTACGGTCGTTTAGTACTACTACACTGCATTTATATTTTTGTTTGCAATGATGGCCATGAGCCGTTTACGTTTTTATGATGAGGCAACCCGTACTTGTACAAAACCACGCTTTTCATTCTCGTTACGCGACTCACTCTTTTTTCTTTATTTAATAAAAAAAAATGTATCATTACTTCCATCTCACTTTTTCCAAACCTTGAAAAATACCTCCAGGTTGGACGCGAACAATATGCAAAAAAATGCATCCGTGCAGTCAAAGACGTGTAATGTCTAGAGCGTAGGGGGTTTTTGACGAAGGAAAAAGGGTGATTTCTTTTATAAGGAAGTAAGTTTCACAAAATTCAGTTTCTTATTTTTATTTATAGAGCCTCGTCAGCTCGTCGTCGATTTTACACGGCTCTGTCCCGTGCACAAAAAATAAATAAAGGAGAGCTGTTGTTCCCTAAATGTTGGCAATCACTGCGTACAGGGTGACCAACCAACATAAAGGGGGAGTTCAGTCAAATTGCACGCAAGTCGCTCTCGCTCGAGAGCAGGATCTTCGTGTGAGCGTCTTGATAGAACTCTCGTGACGTCATTTTCTAGCTAGAACACTTATCGAATTTCAGAATTTGTCGATACATGAGATTGTGCCACCCATGTCGCTCAAAGTGGCAGCCGCACGATCTTAATTAAATACATGTAAGCTTTGCGGCTCAGTCACTCGTTTAGCCAAACATTGTGAAATGATCCAGCAAAATTTCAAACAGTTTTGATGTATTACGGTGGCGTCGGGACGTGTTTACCAATAACAACCTTGAAAACTTGCATTCACCAATCAGGAGTGTCGAAAGCAAATGGGGTGGGCGAGGGAAGGACGTGAGCGAGGATCGAGTTAGAACCAAGAGGGATGTGAACATGGAAAATTTAGAATATACTTGTTTAGTTGTCTTCTCTTGGAGTGTCTCACTTTCATCTCAAGATGACGTCACACGTACGACGACGAAAAAGAAGTATCCAACTTACGCCTGCTTTCGGAATGAAAGTAAATCAAGAGTCGAGCCTGTACGTACGCTATCGGTAGGTTGAAGACCCCTTTCCTAGGCAGCCTAGGTTAGGCAAAATTACCAGGTCACCCCTACCCCCTGGGAGGTTATAAGATGAGGAATGGCCGGTGAACCTCCTTAAAAAAATTTAAACGCAACTACAAAAGCGTTTTAAAATGTTTGATAAGGAGGCCTATCAGCTTTGTAGCCTCAAGCCGAAATAATTCCACAACTAAAAATTGAAGGTGTTGTGAAACAGGCCGAGAAATTCTTTGGAATTAGTGTATTTTCATTGATGCCACAACGAAAGAAGGCGTACGTATGAATATCTCTCTCTATAGAAAAATTCCGAAGGTGTCGGCCGGAATTGAACCCCGCTACACGGGCGGCACAGAGGTGGCAAATCACGCTCACCGTTGAGTTATTCGATACAAAAGTGCTTGCTAGCTTGGTATTTTTTAAAAATATATAAATAGAACCTAACAATCCGGTTCCTAATTATTGGAGCGAGTGTCATTCGATTCACAGTGTTACGTTTCCTCGAACTGACAACAAAGCTCCCCGCATCAAAGTTCCAAAGTTTCACCTCACTTTTGATCCCAACGTTGCGCACATTCTAAAAATAAAACCCCCCTTTTGGACACTTTCCAGTAAATTGTTGACAATTCGGCTGAACTACAGACGGCAACACCGGACATATTATTCAAGCCGCTACCCAGCATCGCGACCGACCTAATTTGTTACTAAAAACTCGAATTTTACTTCGCCAATTTCAATCAATCCATCCTTCATTTAGCCAGTGAACTGCTCAATGTAATAAATACATGTACGTAGTTCTTCTCTCAAACACACACATTTTTTTAAAATACACGAAGGGAGTCTAAAAAAAAGAACCCCTTGGCGACTTCACCTCGATTCTTCTAATCGTACGGTCAGCGAAAATGCAAATGATACATTTCTGTCTTGCCTTGGACATTTTTGTAGCACAATCTGGTAAAGAGTTGAAACTCATCCGACAACGCCTCAGTGAATCGCGATGGAGAAAAAACCCCATTCTATCCTTGTCAAAGAATATTCATTTGCATGTGTATCCAATACGCACCGAAAGAATTCAAACACGCGATGATATCAACAAACACAATGGAACAACAACAACAACAGCTGACGATGCTGACCACAATTGCAGTCTCGACTACATGATCTTTCGTCCTACGAGGGACGCACTCAGTAGGGGTGCTGCTTGTCATTTGCCCCATCGCCGAATAACAAAAAAATACACAAAATTTCCCCGGGACATTGCGAGGAGAATTAATTGAATAAGTTAAGGGCGTTGTCTAAGACATGAGTCAAGGAAAATTCATCCAAAGAACGAGCAGGAGGACCAAAGAAGTCTTCAAACAGGATCGTAAAAATTCATGACTTTTCCCAAGTGAAATGTCGAAGCATTCATTGAATCCCAAATCCAAGCCCTACGGTTGAGCATCCATGTTTCAAAACTCAATCATAATCCATAAAACTCACAATTCTAATACATTTATTTACAAATAATTGGAACTATTTTGGCGGATAACAACGACTGTTCGTAGCCAGCCAATGAGATTTCTGCAAATAGAATTAAAATTGTATTTCCAATTGTATTTCACTATAATTGACACTCCACAAGATGGCCGAGCCCATCATGGTATCTAGCATTTATTGCAATATTGTTGGTTTTTTTATACAAAAGCGCTTCTAAAAAGGGCCGCACAAAACCTCGATATTACCCAAAATCGCCGAATCGATCATAGAATCGACATAATAGTGACTCGATATTATCGATGCAGACGATAATCATTTTAAGAATTTACGGTCAAATTCAGTATTTGATCATCAACTTTGTGATGACGAAAATAAGGTTTCCAGAAATCCTCAGTTGCGAACTTGATTTTCTCAGAAGTTGCTCCGAAGTTGCTCCGAAGTTGATTTAGATTTTGAGAAAGACCAAAAATGCGCACCCTGATAATCTTTATCGCGTAAGAATACAAATTTGTAAGTATTATTAGTAGATGTCTAGTTCGGTTCAGGGATGATCGTGAACAATAGGGTTTGTAGTTCAGAAGTTAATGTATTGCCTGTTAAATATGAAATCCACGATACTAGAAAACTATGTTTCACATTTCTCAATAAATATAACATGATTAAAGTACAGTATGTCATTATCATTATTAATGAATAAAGAGTTTGGCGCTGTCCGAACACAACCCAACATCTGACATTTAATCGTGTTAGTCATCGCTTTTCTCAGAGACTGTGATTTAATAATAATGTATACGCGTGCGGTTGTGAATCGAAAGTGCTTGTGAATGCCACCGAGAATTTTTATTTTTGGGACGATCAACGTGTGGCTGGAGGAGGTTTCTCCATTGTGTCATGGTCACAATGAGATTTCAAGTCCTGGGCTGTGTGCTTCAGAGAAGGGACGAGAAAGGGATAGTTTTTGGACGTACAGTCTGAAGTGATTTCAAGAGTCAGAGATTTCTAACAAGATAGTGATTTATCATTAGATATTTGGAATGTATAACTTAAAGACGTTAATAGATTTATTTGGAATTCGCGTACATCTTTCGTAACAAATCATCTCGTATCCAGTACACAGTACTGAGTTTCACTCCACGATACACATATCTCACTACAGTGGACAAGCTTGTTGGAACACATGAAAATATTCCATATGTTTTTCGAACTGACTGGTCAATTTAATCTAACTATGATACTCTTGTGAACGAATTATAGACGATTGGAATACTATTGGGTCATGTTGAAAGTCTCCGCCGATGTTGACTAAAACTTCTTCACTTTTTCAATCTGAAGTCGGGCAATGCAAACACGGCGGAAACTTTCTACATTACCCAATACTTGAATTTAACACCACTAAGAACAGCGAGATAATTTTTTAATCAAATTTCATGTGAACGAAGTTGACGTTATGACTCTAGACGAGATTTGGCTTATCCCGACATAGTTATAAAATCTCTCGAAAATAATTTTTCCTTTTAAATTCTTTTTACTTTGCAACCATCTTGTTCAATAAAAAGTGCAGAAGCACGCTGATTCGGATATATTTTTAAATGAAGACATAAAGCTAGATAGTATTGCGTTTGGGAGTCGAAAAAAATAATTCCATTCGGCATTTTGCGACAATTCAAAGTTTTTAAAAACTGTAGGAACGTGTGCCAATTATTTTCGCTGAAAAATTGAAAATCCTGTCCCGATTATAACATCAGAGCGGCGAAAGCATTACCAAATTAAATCGTGCTCTCCAAATTAAAGTAAAAACCGCCGAAAGGCCCTAAAATTAATTGGCTACTGCGTCGTGGGGTAAGCGCAGTCTCGACGATCAATTTTTTTGTTGTTTTTATTGCGGATGCATTTGCCTCTCGCCCGATTTCATTATTCCAGCCATGCTTTCATTTAGCGACCCCGGATGTATTGGAAGATTTTTCCCGCGATAGGAAAGGCGAAAATTGAGCAGATTTACAGATTTACAAGACACTTGTTCGGACATGGTTTGAACGCCATTTTTAAGATGTAACCTTACGTAGTATTCTTCAGTTTACTAATCCGGTGCCCCACACACGAATTTTGTCCCTCAGTGACACACCTGTTTAACCCGCACCCCGCCCATGAATGCCTCGATATTGGGTACACCATTACCGGTGCTATACATTCGATTGTGATTGCAGCACGACTCTGGCCTTTGGGGTGGGGGAGGTGGATGGTAAGGACGCCATTAAAATGCGATCCGTCCCGACACTCGCGGATGTGGTTCGGATTAGGTGGCAGGGGGCAGGCTGAAACAGAACGCCCCTTTTAGCGAGTACATGACAAGTGTTACCTTGAGTTGGCACAGGTAGCCACAGGTAGGCATCGCTGGGACAAGGGGGTGGCAAATGTCATCCTAACCCCATCTCTCATAACAAACGAAAGATCATTAGTCCTTGGATTAAGTTTGGGGTTTCGCTCAATTAGCATTTTATTGATTTAATGAAGAAAAAAATTGTTGTACCCATTCACTTTACTAAATTATTTAAATTATGAAAAGTTAAGGAGCACGCCCAGACTACTATTATACGCTTTTTCAATAAATAATTTAGTAACAAATTTGCATTTAAGTTTATAAAAAAAATTCTGTTCTTATTACAAATTTTTGATCAAAAACTGGCACATTCGCGGGAATAATGTTTAGAATATTTTAAACAGAAATTCAAAACATTATTCGAATGTATGGACATTTTTGGGGGTCCTTTATTTTTTCTGTTTGACATGCTTGATTGGTGCAGTTTAATTTCTAAATCGCTTTTAATGATTTTATTTAATAAATGGCAAGTTGCGCCCGGGACAGCGCCGGACGATAAAAGACGAACAGTGTCGGTGACACTCTTCAGATAAAGTAATAGAATAACTATTATTTAAAGGATGAACTACAATGCAACTAACGAAAAACAAGAACGATGACTATTCACACTTACCAAGTCCTCCCATCTCGTCATCTCATGAGCAAAATTAAATGATTTTAAATAAATTCCATACTTATAAATAATTTCATTTTTAAAATCATTTAATTATTCAAAAAATCCTTAGTCCTTAGTTATTGTGGGAGGACTTGGCAAGTGTGAATAGTCATCGTTCTTGTTTTTCGTCAGTTGCAGTAGTTTACATTATAGTTTATCTTTATTAAATAATAGTTATATTATTATTTTATTTAAAGAGTTAGTCGCCGACTCTGTTCGTCTTTTGTCGTCCGGCGCTGTCCCGGGCACAACTTGCCATTTATTATATATATTCCAAGACGACCTATTCATTATTTTTGCATTTAATTAAATATTCAAATATATCAGGATACGAATTTAAATTTGCGACTAGCTTACTAGCTTTTTTTAAATTGTACACTCAACGATTTAGATTTCTGAATAAAACTGAATCAACATATTTCGCTGAATATCTCAACCCCGTAGACAGCTTTGCTTTGACGATAGGCTGTCGGCAACTGCAACCGAACTTGGGGAGAGAACAGTTTGGCCTCATTACACAAATTGTGTAGTGAATCAAATTTTCCGCCTTTTCTACCTGGAACATCCTGCATGAAATGTGGTCACGGCGCAATTAAAACTAGTGTGTGTGTGTGTGGCCTGTTGAATTCGGATTTCACCATGCGCATAACAAGCGCTAAACATTAATAAATAAACAGCGTTATGAAACGCTGTATGAGGATACACGAAACAAGAAACTACATGTATTGTAGTTTATAGGGAAAATACGTCCCTTATATCCCCAAAAATTGGGGGTTAGAGCCACCTTTCGCACGCTCGAAATTTCGCCCTAATTCTTGTTGTTACCAGGATGTTGCATGCAACATTCTAGGTGCAGAAATTTGTGCAACACCTGTTATCGTACAACAAGCACAAATGTGGTCATCTTGACGAAAACCATACATTTTTTACAGCGATTACAAGCTCCCTTTTTTTTCTCAATTTACAATTGAGGACATCGCATTCGAAAAAAATAATAGTAATTGCACTTTTGAGCCATAAAACTATGAACGATTATCCATTTATTGGAAATTCCACGACTCCGATGTGAGAATTTCGCCAAACAATGGCGAATCCAACCTTGGACACAAATGACAAAGTCAGAGAATTCTTCCATTTCGTTTTTAGATGCGCCAGGTGTACTCTGGTAATGGCGTAATAGTTATGGCATCGTTGGCGCCTGTAATGCTGAATAGTTTTCGAGTAACAAGACCTAAAAAAAAAATGTGTCTGGAATTTCCCACAAGTGAATTTTAGCACCCGGAATTTTATGTGTTCAATCACCTGTGTCTCTCTGATTGAGCATATTTAAATAGTATGAATAATTCGATACACGTATCTCGTCAGCGGTTCGAAGTAATTGGGTGACCAGATATCAAAATGGATTAGGAGATTACCGATTTAGTCACACTTGTTTTTAGAAGAACTATAGCTCGGCAAATATTTATAGTCTTTGATCGCTTTGGACTTTGCTTTCGATTGCTTTTCAGAAAGAGACGTCTAAACTAACGCATAACCCAACCAAAATGGATCGATTTAGAAAACCAGACATACACGAATGCGTTTAAATTTGACAACACACGGATTTGAACTCATGACACTCCTATCCAAACAAATTTCTAACTGCAAAAAGTAACTAGCTGCAACCGGAAAAATATTAAGAAAATGGGAATGCATGCCTATCTATTTTAGCTACAGAAACATCCGAGCCTCAAACGAACTGCTCTTAACCGTATCATCCGGTCCCCTATTCATTGTAACTCTTCCAAGAACTAGAATCAATTTACTAAGTATCTGAACGCTCGAAACCAGTCAAGAAATGTTCACCACTTCCCACAGCGTATCCCAACCTATGTACATCACAAGCTCTCTAGTCCTAGTTCGCAAGATCACCTTCACTCTTTCGGCGAAACGATTAATCAACTGGTTCTTCACATTTCTCGGCGTGTGTCACACACATATCCCAACAATTAAAGACACAATTAACCTTTACCGAAAACAATATCCGAAAGTGTGCGAACCATCGTTCTAACGAGTGTCTGCGAGTCGAGTGTCAAAAACAATCAAATCGTCTCTGAATGCGCCTATTGGCCACTAACAAACCAATACGCAAAACGCAATGACGCCGTAATATGTAATTAAACACAGAGGCCCGGGAGCCCCTTTCCCAGAAAATGTCATAATCTGACGTTGAAATTTTATAGTGGCGATCGCAATTGGAAGACCTCGGAATTTGACCAATGGTGTACTGATTACAGTGCACTGGTTATTATTCGCTCAATGGTTGTTGCCAAGTTCGAAATAGTCAGTGCATCAAGAAAGAAAAAAATATTTGTTAGTGATGTTCTAAATTAAGAAAATATAAATCACCGAACTAAGATTTTAACGACAATAAATCTCGGTGATTAAAGCTTAGCGATTTTGCACCATAGTCATTTTGTTTTGGTCATACACAAGTGCGAGTTCAAAATCACCAAAGTCTCGTCTCATCTCGCATGTCTTGGTTGGGGCCAAAGAAAAATGCACCTTTATGATGAGGGGAAAAAACCCGAGAAATTGGGCAAAGTCTACCTGTAAATAGGGCGCTTGCAATTCCTAAGCAATCGAAAATATTCAAAACTACTAATCCAATTTGCTAGAATACCAACAAGAAAAAAATCCAGATCCAGGAGTGAGTTCTGTATAAAAAGCTGGAAAAAAACATCGTTCATTGTTTCGTTTATCAAATAAATGTCTAATTCGACAATTTCCATAACTAATAAATTTCCATAACGTTTCTCGAATTTTTTCTTTCATTTTTTTTTGGAAATGTTTTTCGTCTTCGCGATTCTCCCAGAAATATACACGCAGGATGTCCTCGTCGAGTTCTCCGGAGCGATTCGATCAATTAGCGAATTAGAATCGAGCCAGATTCAGGAGAAACTGATTCCAATGAACGGAAACTATGAAGCAAAGTGTCCAGGATCTTAAAACTTCATTCAGAAAAGACAGAATACGTTCTCTGAGATATTTGTTAAGGAGGTCCACCAGCGTGTTCGCCCTAAAAACCCACCCCAGGAGGCGACCTGGTAATTTTGCCCAGCCCAGGCTTAGTATAATCTACCTAGGTAGGGATCTTTAACGTGTACCAGACACCGTACAGACACGGGTCCCCACGGCTTTACTTCCATTCCGAAGGAAGGCGTGCGTAGGAATCTCTCTCGCTCAAAAAACATTCCGGATGTCACGACCGGGAATTGAACCCGCGATCAAAAAAGAATACCTTCGAAGAGTACGTTGTCGGTTGAAGGATTAACTTGTGGCCGAATCTGGGTTCGATTCATCACGCCAAAGCGGCCTTTAAACGACCATCGACCATTTCAAGATCGGTTCCACGGAAATGCCATTTTGTTTGGGCCAAGACACACGCGACCAAATATTTTATAGCTGAAAAATCGGCACTATGGAGTTTTTTTTGCAACGCCCAAGAATGTGTAGAGACCCTCAACGAACTGACATTTCCACAGCGCCAATGGAACGAACATCCAAACTAAAAATAAATTTATGATATTTCGCATATTTTATTTACTCACATTTTTGAGCGTCCGCATTTCCACAGACGAAGAACAACACAAGGATATAAAATCCAAAGCGAGGCATGTTGCCGCCGTCTCTCCTGTTTCAACGAAGAGTTTCACGAAACCGGGTTTGAAAGAAAGAAAAACACTGTTTTAGGAAGTTCAGGTGTCAAGTTGTCGGTGGGGTGACAAAAAAAAGTTTTGCGTTCGAGATTTCTTCCTCTTTGGCACTTTATCCTCAGGACTGGAAAGGGCTTCGTTAACCGACACAACCACTGCAGCCGTTCGAAATTACAGTATGACACATATATACTAACGAAATTCAATGTTTATATGCTTTTAAACGTCAAGGACGCCGCCAACCAGTCAGGAATCTCACTTCGCAACGCAACAAGTAGGGATGGGCGATAGTGTCAGAACTATCGATATGGAATCAGGCGCGTCGTTGGTAATGACCGTTTGGAGCGCTGTTGTAGTTTGTGGCGCCAGATTTGAAAGTTATTTATCGGCTGAAAATGTTATGAATGTCACGGCACAGTCTCGGTGAGCACGAGGAGGCGTTTTTCCCTAAATTTTGGTCGCAGCATTATCGCGGCAGCCTGGTCAGTGCTGTCGGATCTTCATTATGGCCTGATCCAGCTCCTTCTCCAACTGGTTCACCATCCGGGCGTTGCGGAACACCAGCTGTCCGAGCGGGAAGACGTGTTCGATCACGTGCATCGTCAGGTCGCACCTGATCAGGATTTCCTTGGCGCTGGTCACGGCCTGGATGTAGTGTTGCAGCAGACGGATGCTGAGCGCCAGGGCCGCCCTGGCCAGGCCTCGATTTTCCGACGGCCCGATGATCAACACGAAGGCCACGGTCGCCGCTCCGCACCAAACCACCGTTCTCCCGGCTGTGTTGTTGTCAACTCCTGGTCAATGTTTAAAAAAAAATATTTAAATTAATATGTACTCTGTTATCTTTTCATGAGTAATAATATACACACTATTTTTAGAGAACCAAAATGAACGAGTTTGTCTAACTACTAGCGATTCGTAATTTTTGCTTTCAGCCAGAGTTCCGAACCATCTCATAAACCCACATAGCCTAATGAGCCCGCACCGAGCCGAAAAGATTTAGAATTGGAATTTTTCAAAAATTGTTTCTCGATTCAACAGATTAATAATTCTTTAAAAATAAGCTGATAATTTATTTTGCAATAAACAATATCAGAAAAATGATGCAGACACGATTAAATGTCAAGTGAAACCATTAAAAAAAATGTCATCCTTTTACAGATTTAAAAATGTATAGATTAAGGTAAACAGAGTTTTAGGATAAAAATGGGGATTGTGCCCGGGACAGGCCAAACGAAAAAAGACGAACAAGAGTTGGCGATAACTCTAGAAAAACTAACTCTAGACAAAGTTAAACTAGAAAACCGTGGGAACTGACGCTACAAGTACTAGTTTAATTTTTTTCATTAAAAATAATAATTTACTATTATTATATTAGAAGAGCTATCGCCAACTCTTGTTCATCTTTTTTTCGTCCGGTCTGTCCCGGGTCCAACCCCCATTTTTATTGAAAATAATCCAGATGTTCTTCTTTCTATTAGAGTTTTAAGAAACAAAAGTTTTAGTCAGATTTTCATAAAGCATGGGCTGCCTCATTTGGACGAAATCTGCACTCACAGTTGAAACTGTGGAACACCGTTAACTGATTTTTTGAGTTCACATTATAAAGTCGATAGATCGCCAATCAGCGCGCTTTGCCCAAATTCAAAACAACAGAAGCGCAGTTAAAATAAATAGCGCGGTCAACCCAACATAACGTCACAAAATCAGCCAATCACAGTTCTTATCCGCTTGATGAAACGAAATAATGCACATTTGGAAGATTTCTCCAAAAGTGGCAAGTCACTGACTTAGAAACATTTTTGCAAGGCACTAATGTAACCAATCACGGCATTCCTCAGCTTCCAACTGCACTCGTCCAGTTCAGCAATTGAGATATTAGAAAAGAAAAACTTAATTCAATTTCTGTTAACGCATTGCTGTACCAACCCAGTGGGAGCTCCTTCTCGGAGCTCAGCGCGAACACGCCGGTAGGAAATACGGGCATGATGCCGTCATGTCGGAGTCGATCCAAGTCGTCCTCCACGCTGAGACGTCCGCCTGCCGTCACCTGATAGGCAAACTGATACTCTCGGCAAACCCTTTGACACATGGCCAGCTGGCGGGCGGACTGGTCGCGGACGTCGGTTCCGTTGGACTGACATTGCTGGCCGCCAAAGTGCTGGCTGTACAGTACGTCCGGTTGGCTCGGATGCAAGGTGTGGATGAGATAAGAGAGAACCATGACGGTCGATCGAATGAAAAAAAAGTTCTCTTCAGCACATCTATTGCAAATCTGCAAAACAATAGTAAAAACACGGCACCCTTGAAGATCATTCATAACGAGCAGTAAAGGTTTGGAATACATCTGTCAACATTTTTGGTTGATGAAATCGGCTCGGCGGTCCCGGGTTCGATTCCCGGCGCGGGGTTTCGATTATTCGATCCCAGGGTACTGGTGAAGATGTGCCCCTCGTATAGTGCCTAAGCACCAAGAGGGGTACAGAAAATCCTGTAGTGTGGCGACTACGGTGAAGAGAATAAAAACAAAATACTGCTTTCAAACAACGAACGACGATGTGCTCGCAAGCTTTCGAATGCCACAACTAGCTTCATGGAAATAACAACCACTTCACGAAACTCGATTTTGGACATTCCAAAAAGCTGCTCGTCTCGGAATCTAACAATTGAACTATAAAAAGTGCCATGAAAAACGACCAAATCATTAATTAATAGTTCGATTAGTTACCCAACAACTTGAACAACTTCACTCAGGAAATGAAACTTTGGCAAAATCGTCATTCGTCACATGCTAAAGAGCGAGGAGTCTCAAAGTTCTTTGACATTGAAATCGTTAATACATAACGCTTCTTCGCGTAGTAACGCTGGGGTACAACATATGCTGAATATCTTAACATATTTACGCGCCCCAATATCGAAGAACTTTGATTTTCTATAAAAGCACCTCCGATAAAAAATGGTTTACCTATGACGTTTCATTCGTAGGACTACGGTTTGTGAACAAGGGTAACAAGAACTAACAAGACTTGTTACCTTGTTTTGTTACGTCATTATGATAGGCTGTCCCTTCATTTCATTGGCGGTGGCGAATGCGGCGCGAAATTTCAAGCAGCTTTTAGAAGTGATTTTATAAAGATGTTATCGTTGCCCAAGGTTTATAAGACTTGACTGTGGCTCGGCGGTCCCCAGGTTCGATTCCCGGCGCGGGCTCTCGATTATTCGGTACCGGGATACTGATGAAAATGTGCCCCTCAATTGTGCCTCAACACCAACATTTAAAAAAAATCAAAAAGCGCTTTATTTTACATACAAATCTCTCAAAAGTGGAAAAAATAAACACAAATCAAGATGTCTGAAAAATTATTAATAGAATAAATTGTTTATTCAATAATAAATGTGTTTTGTGGAATGTGATGACATCAATCAACAAAGCAAAATCATTTTTTAACTCTATAATGTACAACTGGTTTAACAACATTTAACAACGCACAAGGGCAGCTGCACGCAAAACAAATTAACGAAACAAAATTCATGCAAATTAAAAAAATTATAACATAATAACATAAATATAAAACCACACTCTAAAATAATTTTATGACCGACGGTATATTATATCAACGACAAAAAATATATATATAATTGCAACTCGTCTTTCTCTTGGATAGCTCCAAAAAATTGTAAAACAAACAAAATAAAAATAATATGATCATAATTACGTGCACGTAACACAAAATAGATTTGATTTAAAATACGACAATCGTAAACAAAAATATTTTACAGTGCATGCGAGGATTTCGAGCAATTTTCAAACAAAGCCAAAAGATTTATTAAAAAATAAATGCTAACGACTAGCGGAATATTAATAACTATTGCACGAACGAATTGGCGATTAAACGCTGCATTTGTTGAAACAACAATAACAATTTGTAGAACATCATATACAGCTCGATATAAATAAAATTACGAGGCACTTCTATTCAATAAAACAAACCAGACAACACAGCAATTGCAACAAACGAATATTCCTCAATGGGCTATTAATACATGAACCTTAATTTACTCGAGAATTAATTTCTCAGGCAATAAGAAAAACAGAAATTTAGTCAGTTTTGACTGCAAATATCTAATTATACAAGAAATTTTGAAGAAAAAAAATTTGGAAGTTGAAAGAGTCGTTTAGTCAGAAAATGTGACAGTTTGAACGTAATTTCATGCATATCAGATGAAAATTCTCCGATTGACCGCAGAAAATATCTTAGGAACGCGCCCATCTCACAAGTAGAAGTTCCCTTTTAATTATAAATTAAGTCAGGAACTAATTTTTATATTCATATAAAGAAAGCGCTTCAATCTATGACATAATTTGGTCGGTTCAGTCGTCGTCGTTGGTGGTGGAGGCGATGTTCAGCTCGTCGGACGGAGATTCCTGCTTTATGCTGCACTGTGCTGAGCTCTCTCCACCCGTAGTGAAATTAATGACGTCCCAGTTCACAACGCCATCGTTATTCTGGTGGTCGGAGCCGACGCCGCGGATCCTGTCCAGCACGTGATTCACGAACTGCACCTGATCACAGACAATAGAAAAATCATTTAGAAAGTCATTTAGAAAAATAAGATGCCTGGAATCTTCCAAATTTCACCTTTCAACACCACTTACGTAGAGAACGGCCACCTCCAGCATTGTTGCTCGGTTGGTCTTGTCGCCAAGCCCCGGCACCTGCTTTTTGATGGCGTTGCAGGCATTCTTTACTCTCGACCGCCGGTTTCTCTCCATCTCGTTGTGAAACTCCTTGAGCACCCGCAACCCCCTCGACTGGGTTGGGTTACCGATGGGGCGGCCACGCGAGCGGGAAACTGGAGCAGCTGTCATAGCAGAGGTCAGACGCCACTCCATGGAAGGCGGCTGATGGTGCAACGATGATTTGGAAGCTGTCGATTCCATGGACGGCGACTGCTGAAGGTGGCACGTCGGACATTCGCAGTGCTGCGCTGGAGCGGTAGTCCAGCTGACGTTGGAGGTGCAGCTACCAGGGTATAGTTCCCGGAGTGGCAGCGACGATCCGGCGCGGCTGTAGCCGGACCAGTCAGTTACGGGCGTGTTGGGCGGCGCAACCGGAACAGAGCTATCAGTGGATGACGATGTCTCCTCGCCACCGCTGTTCAGAGTAGTTGAAGTGCGGTAAGAACGTGGCGTGACAAATGAACTCTGGTCCGACCGCTGGAACAGTGCCGGACTGGAAGCCATAAGTGGGTAACCCAGGCAGAAGCAATCGGGAGTGGTCGTCGCAGTTCCGCCGGACTGCCGGAGCCGGCAGCAGTGATGAGGCGACAGCGCCGGGTAGCTGGCCAACGGACGGACAACGGGGTCCGGTGTGGAGGCGGCCTGCAACATGGACGGCATCATGGTTGTCTGGGACGTATCCGTGTCCCTGCCCATATCCGGCGGGCGGGAAATGCTAGACGATTCGTAGATCTGCGTGATGGAGTGCATAATTGAGAAGTGATTTTCCTCACCTTGTCAAGCCGGCACAATAACAATTTGCAGACAGGGTCTCCTTGTAAATTGACTACATAAGACAGAATTAGAGATGTTAAAATTTTTTAAGTTACCGAAATCGAACAAACATTGCTTTGAGTGATGAATGGCACTATGTGAGAGCCACATTTTCACCAGTACACCGGGATCGAATAATCGAGAGCCCGCGCCGAGAATCGAACCCCGGACCGCCGATCCACAGCCCGTCGCTTAACCAACTGCGCTATGACGAGTCGTACTAATAATTAAATTAATTAACTGGTCGTTCGACCCCCGGACCGCCTCTTGGGGGCTGTTTGCGGTTAAAATTTGTAATTGTAATTGTAATCGGTGTACCTGTGGGTTAATCAGAAAGGTCTCGAACTTTGGAAGAGGTTCAGAGTCGGGTTGGTATTTTCCCGGCTCAATCGGTAGCATGGTCGTCCTCGTTGTCAACTCGTCGAAGACCACCTCTTCATCGAGGTAGCGGTAGTCAACCTGCCTGAACGGCGACGAACTCGCCACGTCGCCCATGCTTAGCCAGCTGACGTTTAGGACACTATAGCTTGCCTCAACTGCAAATTTGATAAAATTGAATACGTCTTTGATGAGTCAACTATCGAGATAGAGTCTGTCTTGAAACCGCTTTGGCTCTCGAGTCGATTTTTTAGCATCCCTTTGATTAGCTGCAAACTTTTGCTGGATCCAGAACGAAACTTCCGGTTTCATTATGCCGCAGTTTGCAATTTTTTTTCGACCTGCACGGATTTCCATGGAGCCATCATATTTTGGATACGAAAACGTCGTCGTCTGAAAACGCTGCCTACTTGTAATTCTTACAATTGCCAATACCCAGAAACAGAGAATAACTTTTAACGTATGAACGGATTATGGATGGATTATCAAACGCATAGACGATACTATGCAGAGCGCGGGGCAGAGACATATTACCTCGATCATGCAGCTTAATATTAGTTAGTTCAACCCAGGTGACGCTCAACTTCGTGATCAACAAAAGTTTAAAACGTCAAAACTTTTTTCTAAACTTCAAACACTTAACGATTGCGGCGCTGAGATCCTGGAGACATTACCGCGGACCCACATCAGTCATGAAATAGATTCTACTAGCATCCTCCAACTTTCCGATACCACAATTGCTTCAAAAGTTGGCAAATAATCTTCGAAACCATCAAATATGTCTCACCCTACAAAAGTGCCCATTTTAAAATTTTCGTTACGAAAAAATAACAGGATCGGGGAAGGAGCGAAACTGAAATACTGCTTCCCGGCAACGAACGATAGTTTGCCGCTTTTTAAATTACGTTTCCTCGAAACATTAGCTGTTTATCGTATAAGAAAACAGATTTTAAACATTCAAGATGCCCATTCGTTTAGGAATCTTACAGCTAAACTTAGAAAATGACATTTAAAACAGCCGAAACAACAGAAATTACCTTTAACGCCAAGTCAAAATCTTTCTTCCGCCGAAATTTAAGGAAATATAAGACGGGCGATAGAATAAAACCTATCGATAAGAATGATGGTATCGAAACTATCGTTATTGGCGATCGCAGCGCACCCTGCGTTCATTGGCTGAAACCAGTGAATAAGCTACACACCCAAGATGAAAATTGCACGAATACATTAACCCACAGGCATTATTTGACACAATACGAGAATTTGCAGAGAAATTTAACTGAAGGAAGAACTTAACGTCTTAAATCATTTTTCAGTTTAAGCATTTAGTACGCGACCTTTTTTGTATTTCACGATTTTTTTTTGTCATTTTAAAAAGTTGGTTTGATTTGGTTTCTCTTTACAATGTTATTTTGAAATGCAGTTTTGAACAACTCTGACATTTTAAAGGCTCATCGGAATCGGAAGGTCAGTATCATCCAGAATAACAATGTACTTTTTTTAATTCACTGAAGTGACGGGTCACAACAGGAAGACTCTGTACCCCTCTCAGTGCTTAGGCACTATGTGAGATGCACATTTTCACCAGTACCCCGAGCCAATGTCCGCGCCGGGAAT
>JAQGBY010003563.1:0-18890 GCA_034698785.1 Mycogona germanica | reverse complement strand
TTCCGGCCGACACCTTCGGAATTTTTCGGGCGAGAGAAATTCCTTCACGCGCCTTATTTCGGAATAGAAGTTAAAAGCATGACCCGATATCGATACGATGATACGATATCGGGACGTTAGCCTAGGTTAGGCAATTCCAGGTCGCCTTCTGGAGGGGGTTTTGAGCGGTTAAATGAAGCGGTAAACCCCCTTAACAATAATTTTTTTCTAACGTGTCCTGATATCGCACCGGCACGGGTCACGATTTACTTCCATTCCGAAAGCAGGCGTTTGAATTAATTTTTCTTGCCCGAAAAGTTTTGAAAGGTGTCGGCCGGAATCGAAACCGAGCAAGCACGCTAACCACTACTAGACCAATCGGCACATCTAAATCACACATAGAGGCCATACACGTTAAAAGTGCTTCTCCCAGTTTTAAATTTTAACCCTTGTGACAATTTGGTGGGAGGGAAGAAATCGGTTTTTGAAGTGCTACAAACCAAACCGATGTTATTTTTAGAAAAAATATAGAAAGGTGTCCGGTTAAGGGTGGCCCTTAATAAAAATTAACATGTACCCAATAATCGCGAACAAATGTGGTCGGAGGGTCTCAGTACACCACCTGATGGCAAGAAAATTTGTTGAGCATGCCGACAAATCGTTAACGCAAGCCAAATTAGCAGTCGGGTCAAAAACGGAAAATGCAGATCGATGAAAGCAAGAGCACACGCGGGGCCCCCGACTCCAGAGAAAAATAGCGGTTGCTGATTGGCTGAATCGACGCCCACAATTCCAATTGTTTGCGCGCACAACAAAAGCAATTAGTTTTCCAAAATACACATTTTTTTTTATTAATTCAAACACAATGAGCATCCAACCACTCAGAATAATTTCTGTTCTTACAAACAACATCCGGGCTCATTAATAATGCAGATTAGTAGTCCTATATTTTTATCTCTTAAGAAGTTTTCGCCAACCCGCGAATCACAATCAAGATTAAAATTTGCCTAGTTATCCAAAATTCGAACATAATTAATCTAAACATGATCGTAATCCTTGGAATAAGTAATTGGGATTTAATGTGTTACTTTGGAGATATTTCAATCTCAACGAACGCCTCATTAGACGTAATCTGAATTAAATTGAATTTTTCAATTACGGTTGAATGGTTTAAATTGGATGGAATGAATTTCGTCCAATCTGAAGCAATTAAAAATATTAGATTACTGATCAACGAATATGTGCTTAATACATAGAATTAGTTACTGTAGTGAGGTGGACGATCTTATTAGATTTTCAGGGCAACTGTAGTACAAATTTTATGAGCCAACCGTCTCCCATTCTCAAGTTTTACAGTTCGTCGAAGCCTTTTCCACCGTGCTCGGTCTTTTCGGGTTGGCCGCAAGCAAGCCCCGTAAGGGCGAGTTATTTGTCAGAAGTGACCTCCACCTCATCGCGACACAACTCGCCGTTCAACTAAAATTAATTACAGTTCCAGGGTCCCGCCGTAACCTGGAGCCAAGTGGCGCGGCCATTTTACAAACGACAGAGTCTTATGTGTCGACCGCGTAGAAAACGAATTTCAGGGGGGCGGGGGGAGGTGAGAGCGAGAGATGGCGATAACAATTTTTGAATGGCGGAAGAGAAATAAAAGGAAAAGTTGCGACTTCCCTCGTCTGATTCGTTTTAACGGCCTGACATTAAAGTAATTGGAAGACTGTGTTTATATCGTCAAATCTATATTTTAGTGCGCCACGATAATTATAGAGGCCTCCGACGTGGGCCAGAAAGGGTTGATGGCGACAATGCGCCATGACTCGTCCTGCCCTCTGGTAACGTACAAGTTTCAAAATTGGCCGATCGACGAAACGCAACTGGCGGCGAGAATTGTAACTAAAGCTCGCATGAATAGGTGACTTACGTACAACAAATGAGAGTTTAAATGAGACAGGACAAAATATTACAACAGCATCCTCTACTGTACCTATATTATAATCCTGAAAGTATCGCCTCTTTTTCTTAAATTACTTTCTTCAATCTGTTTTACTTACGAACGACTTAATGAATTTGAACAAAATTTGAGCTGTTTATAGTTCAGCAAATTTCTAGTTGAGCGAAAGTTATTTGAGATCTCCACTTTGCATATTTCCCGAGATATCAGCCGTTAAAGTTTTAAGCATTACCATTAAAAGGAAAATTCCAATATGGCGTCTCCACTTGACCAAAATGGCGCTGAACATTCGAACGCCAATCACGTGCTACCATTGATGCCAGCGACATTTTCCACACTAGATCCCGAATTTCTAATTATTATTCAATCTATCCGCTCAGCGTATTATTTTACAAATTAGAAATACAATACATTTTCATTATGATAGATATTTTAATTGTCAAACGTTTGGGAATTCTATAATTCTATTTTGTCACCAAGATCATTGTCAACTCGTGGGTTTTGAGGACCGAGGCCGTCCAGTCAAGTCAGCCGTACAATAAATAGCAAAGATGGCCAGTCGAGGTGTGACATCAAAAAAGAACGCGAAGAAGCTCCCTTACAATTTTTAAGGTTTGTTGGGCAAACAATGGGAAACCCTTTTCTTTCGGAATGAAAGAAGACGACGACCAACACTTACGTTCAAACTGCCACTGTCGATCCCCTTTTCGCGAGCTCAAGAGTATCGGATAACTTCCGAGAGAAGCGATTTCATCTTTATTTGAAACAGTCAGGTGGACTGTAGGCGGGCCAACGCCCTAACAGGGTAACCACACGTTTTTATTTAAAACAAAAATTCTTAATGCTGGGAATCTTTTGATACTTCATTGTCATTTTCGGGTTAATTGGTGATTGCCCAAACAATCGTTAATCGGGATTTAAAATGAAATTAAGCTAATAACCCAAACACAATTACATCTACGTCTTGCATTTATAATAATAAAAAATTATTTTCAAGTGCTAACATTCTCTCTGAGCACATTTTTAATCCAAAATTAGCGGCAGTGGTAATTAGTTCTAGCTTACACAAAAATTACAAATAAGCAATAGTCATTATAAATAAAATATTTAGAATTAACAAATATTCAATTTTATTTTATTGAATTTTTACAATATTTGCCCTCTATCTGCTTTTTAATTAATTTTTAAAAAGGAAGGAGTGTACGAGTAATTATTAATCTCAGACAAATTTTTCCTACAATATAGGATTAAGTCAGAGTTCAAGCAAACGTAACGTTAAGATGTTTTGCTAATAAATGGAAAAATCTGACTATCAATGCACGCTTAAGAATTTCACGGTGTGTGGCTACCCTGCTCTCTGCATACGAATATCGTCTATGTTGAAGGTGATAGTTGAACATCCCCGTTCACCTTCGCTGAACCCCTTTTCCTTAATCTGGCGATAAGAACGATGTCGTTTCGTTGGCGGATCCGCCGCCAGAGGCGCACCGGGGAGGGTGGGAGGGAAGGAGGAAGGGAGTCTAGCGGCCGTACGGGGCGAATGGACTGGAATGGGAGGAAAACCAACGGTTAGTGCTGCTCTTTCTAATCACGATAGTTGGCTTCTCTCATGCGCATGCGGCCATTGTGTGATTGCCTTTTGCTGGGGGCAGCACCGTTCATATTCAGGAAACACAATAAACAAACAGAAGGTATCATCAATTCAAAATATTTTTTTTTTGCTTTTTTTTTACAATCAACTGTAGTCAACAGCACTACAGACGTTACGTCCCCTCATGTGGGGAACGACCAGTACCCCGGGATCGAAATTTTCGAGAGCCCGCACCGGGAATCGAACCCCGTTTCGCGTCCGTTTCCCGAATCGCGTTTCTCAATTAAATATTGCAATTGATCGACAGTTTGAAAATTATAACAACCTCAGAAAGTGTTAGCGTCTCTTGGGTGTCGTCAATTTTTGAATAAAAATTAAATTTTTTGTGAGGCAAACCCCAGCGACGATAATTTGAACTAGTCATCTTTTCTAGTCGTCTTTTGTCAAAGTCGACGATAGCGCCAACTAATCATGAGAAGGGGAAATTACACCAGTATAAAAAATAAAGGTTATCGAAACTGAAAGCTCAGATCAAATCGCATAAAATTGTTTGGATCATAAAAACAAATGCATTGACATGTTAATTTGTTGTATGCTGATTTGCGTTTGATAGCTGACCTTAGAAACGTCGAAATGCAGAGTTTGAAATTAAGAGTATCTTCAAATACAGTCTGTAGTTGTTTCATGAACTGTGCCTGGTCGTCCAATACCGTTTTTAAGTTAAAACAAGGGCAAGGCATCAGCCGCTAGACCATCGTGAGATAATAAAAAAGGAGCCTCGCATATCGCCTTTCTCTAGAGTTGTGTCCACTTTATTGTTGAAGAAGAGAAGTGTATAAAGGATGAGAGTGTCGTTTGCGGAATAGTTGGTGTCATTCGAAACTAATACTGTTCTAATTAAAATTGCAGATGGTATAAAAAAAAGGATCGTAAAAACACGAGCATTTTTCTCGAGACTTCTTCTACCGCATTACATTTAATTAGCGCGTATAAAAGATTTTATGTCGCTATCAAATGCTGTGGTTTAATGGGCGGCGACAGACTATCATAAAAAATTGGACCGGGGAGGGCGGTAACGCCTTCGACTGTTACTAAACTAGACGATAACAACAAGTCATGAACATCATTGACTACTAATATTTATGGGCCTAAATGTCATTCAAATTCTTCACTTATTTTGAAACAACCTATTAAAAAAAATGACACAGCTCAAACAGATTGTACGTTCTTTGTTTTGTCCACCTTGACGTTTAGTTACGAATGACTGAACGAAATTTAATAAAATTTGAGCTGTAGATAGATCCGCTAATTTGAAGTCGAGTGCAAGTTATTTCA
The DNA here is from genome assembly GCA_034698785.1 of Mycogona germanica. NCBI lineage: Eukaryota > Metazoa > Arthropoda > Diplopoda > Chordeumatida > Chordeumatidae > Mycogona > Mycogona germanica. The sequence continues at coordinate 14,034 of JAQGBY010003563.1, read as the reverse complement.
GATCTCGATTTTTGATATTTCTAGAGATATCGGCCGATGAAGATTGAAACATCGCCAGAAAATTTAAATATGGCGACTCCACTTCTCCAAAATGACGCTGTGGGCTATCACGTGCTACCAATGCTGCCCGTCACATTTCCATATTTTCTCTTTGTAAATCGTTTAATTGCTTATTATATCATATTAAATTGTCAAGCTTTTGAAAAAACTATGACAATTAATTTAAAATTGTTGTCATGACGTCATAACACGTGATTGAACGGTGTTTTCAAATATTTGAAAAACATTTCGGTGACATGACGGAAAGAAAATAAATAAAATAGTAAGATAAACGTTTTGTCAGGTGACATTCAGATGGCAATTGCGATGTAGTTTTTAAGTAGCATTAATGCTTGACCATTAAGATTCCAATTGTCGCCGCCAGTGGCATTTTTAAGAGTGTTTCTTTCTCTTAAGAAGTAACACTGCGGACTGTCTCAGTACCGATTTGTCAGTTGTTACCACGCACATTGACTCGGAGGTGTCGCACAAAAATAAATAAATAAGAACGACGTTCCATTAAACTGGAATCTAAAAAGGTCGTCCCAAACTAAAACAATTGGAGGACGGAGCTCAGGTTCTCGACATCGGACACGAGTTTGCTGGAGTGGCTGCGGCCTCACACTGGAGAAACGGAAATAATAACGCCTGCGACAAGCAAGATAACGGCCAAACGCCACACAGCGGCGTCGGCGGAGAAGAAATGTTCCTGCGGAGATTAAATATGTCGGACGCCAATAACTCCCGAGCTCGCCAGAAAGAACGGCAAAAAAAGACGAATTTTTGGCAACGACCTTCTTCCCCTCCGGCCCCTGGCTCTGGGCAACGAAACTCAGAAATCAAGTGTGGCAAGGACTATAGATAATCCCTCCTTACGTATCCTCGATGGTTGCCAATTGCCAGACTTGTTGAAGCTGGTCGCCGCCAGTTAAGAGACGTCGCTCTGAAAACCATTGGCCCTGCGATTGAGCCGTAGCAACGGATCTGCGCAGAGTCGATGTACATGTACAATAAGGTGCCGACATTCGAGCGGTAATCACCTTTGACGAAAATTGTGTGGGTATTGGGGTACTGTATCCAGAACCACCATCACATCGCACAGAGGACAAATCAATGACAATAGGCGACAGCGCATTTTAATTGATAGATTTTGTATCAATTTCGCTTTTTAAGATGAGCTACTTTGTGATGTACACACACAAAAAAAAACGTTTTTATTTTTATTTTATCAGATACTCCGGAATAATAGAGCAAATGAAAATGCCCCGGCATTTTGACTATTTTAATTTTACTTTGAAAAAATTTATTTCGATGTTATACATTGGTTGGACGTTGAGCGAGTTTCTGACGTGCAAAATTTAGTTGTTATCTGATAGTTGCGAGTTTCAGGCACTCTCTCGAAATATTTCAGATGAAGATTTTGTTTGATTATTTGGTGAACAGATATCTGATAGTGCAATTAATAGTTCTTTCGAAATTTGTCGTTGTAAAGAATGTGATTGTGGTCGTCGTAAATTGGGGTGCGCACCACTGATAACTTCCATCTGGTTGAAGAATTTGTGTAAAACAGAAAGATCAGCCACAATCACACTCTTTATAATGGAAATTTCCAGCGGACTATTAATTTCACAATCAGATATCTGTTTACCAAAATAATCACACAAAATCTTCTGAAATGTTTCGAGAAAATGAAACGCGCAATTATCAGATGCCAACAAGATGTTGCGTCTCAACAATTCTTGTTTTACTATGAAAAAGTTTCATAGATTCGAAAGATTATTTTTTAAAAATCTGATAAAATAAAAATAGAAACATTTTTAATAACATTCTGATTTGGAACTAACTGGCAACCAACTGCTGAATTTTATCGATTTTTAAAGCACACTTGAATTATCAAAAATGAAAAGGCATCCATGGAGAACCAATTTGGTTACTGTGATCCTAGCTTAGCTGCAAAACAGGATAAGCATATGGGTTTTTTAAATTGTAAAAAAGTTATTCCAAGATCTAAAAATGTGTTGTCGCAGTTAGTTCCGTATTGCTGTAACAAGGGAGAGAGCGTTAATGAATAGCTACAAAGTATTAAAATGTTATGTTTCATAAAGTCTGGCGTCTAGACTTTATAACTAGATTGCGCTGACAGAGTTTGCCAGACGTCGAACAAATATTGCCGTAGCCTCGTAGACTATTGTCAAACAATTGGTACGTGCATTGCCCTTTTTGGCAATTTTTGGCTCTCTACAAATGCTGGGACGCAATTTATGAACAATTGTTGTTGCTGCAAAAGCAACAACAATTCTGTTATGTGAGGGAAAAAACACAAAGCTCTCAGAGACCGACTATTTATTGGGTTATAACTTTAACTGCGGTTGACATATTATCCTTAAAGCGGTATAGGATAAGGTTTAGCTCGAGGAAAACAATTAATCTAAACATTTAATGCAATCCGTGCGCGAAACGATGTCAACACACACATTTAATCATTGTTCCTTAGTGAAAACGGAAAGTGTTGAGATAATATTTCGATATCTGAACGAAAAATAAAATATATTTTTTTTAGAAATTAACAAGGAATCTAAATTAAAAAGATTCTGAAGGAACAAAGCCAGTTTACTGTCGCACAGCTTAGGATAAACAACCGTAAAACATCTATAAGTAAAACCAATATATCCGCTTTGTCTAAGAATTTATACGACAACATTAATCTCACAATATAATATTTTGTTGTTAAGAAAGAATTACTGGAATATTTTCCTAAATAGCGGAAAAATTATTTTTTTAACGTCAAAATACGTTTGTCACAAAAAGTTACGTTGGAAAAGAAAATACGATGTCAGCTACAAAAAAAACATAGGCATTTATGTCTTGAACCACGCACCCGGGGCAACTACAGATAATGATTAGTTTTATTATTTACAAAGTATTATTTGTCAAGGTAGACTAGACGAAAAGAGACATTCACTAGTGGTGAGGGGGCTGGTAGACGAAACCTTAAAAAAAACCTTACATTTTTTATGTACGCGCAAAATTGCGTTTCAATTGGTGCGCGAAGAATACGTACAAATAAATTGCTTTTTTTATTGGTTCAGCGGCAGCACAATTACGTTTCCAAATGTAGACTACACGTCTTTACAGACGCGGTTTAAGTTTGTTTAAAAGATCAATAAAAATAATTAGTTCCGTTTTCGAACATTGCATCGCGTTGCCATTCAAACAAGTTCAGTACAGTGTCGAGGCGACGATATACATTAAATGTAGCATCGTTAATGCTTCAGCGACTCGGGATCCGTTTACACGGTAGAGCTTTACACGTTCGACTCCACGAAAATGTCATATTGTTTTGGTAGAATACACGCGTGAGCTTAAAATAATAAGCAGCGTGTTTATTTTTAGGCATAGAACACGTGACCTATAACCAAATATTTGCTATCTTCGTTCCACGATGCTGATCTCAAGAAGGTACAAATATTGAAGAAAAAAATATTCTCCTACCTTTCACAGAGTTCTTGCGGCTTTGAAGATTCCTGCCAAGATGATAGGAGCTATCTTGTAAATAGCGAGCCCGTTCACGAATTCCAGGGTTGTTGGATCGAATCCGTGTAGACGTGAATTAGGGTTGCACTTGATGGGGCGTTTTCAAGACGGGGCAAAAATAGGCTTCCTGTTGAAAAATAAATAAATAAATTGTAAAATGACGTTGCAGAAACAAAGACATAATAATTGTTCATAATAATAAAATAATAACTATTCGACTAATGCGGAATATGTATTTCAGACACATGGGATTCTATTGAACTATTTTTTCAATAATTATTTCTAAATTCAGGAAAAAGACGTGCAACTGTAAATGTCCACAATGATCGTTGAATTGCGATAAAGTTTCCTCTTCCTTGTAAAATCCATCATTCAATGATTCAGAGGCTGATCGAGCGCCGCAATGCGCTTACAATACGCCGGACTGGCCATTGTATCATTCAACAAGAGAGTGAGAGAGAAAAAGAGGAAATATGGCCCAAAGGCCGTAAATAACAACATCCGTTGAAGGATGATGGCGTTTCAATTTTATACCGACGCCATTTCGTTCGCAACTTCAAACAGCAAGAAGAGAAAGATCCCCAAAAAAACAGCTCCCACCACCACACACACAAGAACACTCAAGACGAAGAGAGAGAGAGACGGCGGGACATTTAATTTGTTAAATGGACTGGCGACAAACGATAAAAGTAATTCGAATTGTGCCATGAAATTTATTTGACAGTTACGAAAAACAGTTACATTTCGTGTTTCGCTGTTTGCGCCACATATAAGAGAACATGTATACGAGCGCAGTGAACCCATCGCAACACTTTCCAAATACGAGCTTTAACATTTCTACGCGAAACGAATATTTCGGATCTCAAACGTCGAACATTTTATGAGAAATACTCTAAGCCTTTGGGAACTCCCACACGCACAAAAGCAAAAAACATGTATCATAAAATTGAACAGTTATCATCTCTTGTCATTGGATGGGTTCAGATTGTCGCCGCTGGGGGCGATTGGTATTGCACTCAAATGGTACCAGAAGGCACCACACAATATGTTGCCCATTCATCAATAGACAGAAGTGCTTAATTGATCGGGAAAGACATCCAATTTGGGCATTTTCCAGACCGTTGCTCAGGCATAACAGCTTTAAACAATAGCTTTAAATTACCACGGCTACCTACCATTGCAAAATGCATACAGGGTGGGTGAACCTGACACTATGGACCCTTTTATTATTTTTAAATTATTATGAAATTTGGGAATAATTAAGATAAAAGTGTCCTCTTCAAATTTCAAAACTGAAATTTCAAATTTCTTACTACTCCACACATGTTGCGCCTTGCCGGTGGCGCTTGACGATTTCCGATTACTTAATCAATTCGCAACTGTGAAGCATTCGAAGCAAAAGTTTGGCAACTGTGGAGATACATCTGTCTTAATTATGTTCGAGTTTCATAATAGTCGTACTATTTTTGGCCGATTTACCAAAAATAATATCTCCATTCGAAGTCATGCACAATAAAATGGATGCAAAAGTACACTCTGTAGAATGGTGATGACAATGATCCAAGATGGCGACGAAATCGCGAGAATTATACCGCGATTTCCAAATAACAAGAGTTGGCGATAACTCTTAATTATTTTTTAATATTTAATATTTAACTAGAAAACCGTGGGAACTGACTCTACAAATAAGACGATGACGTATGACGATGACTTATCTGTAGCGTCAGTTCCCACGGTTTTTTAGTTTCTGCAGATTTTGAGGTTGAGGCTATTTGTTGTTAATTAATTTGTTGCAATATTGATCCACCCGCTAGGGTCTCTGGAGGACATGCCGGCAATTCTCTTCAGACGGAAGCACTCCACACACACACACAGCATAAGACTCGGTATAGGCCTGGAGGCGATGTTGTCGACGAGGAAACGAATTTGTTCTTTCGCCGAAGAAAACACACAGACGGGCCGCCGCCGCCGCAACAGCGCGACGCCGGCGAAAAAAGAAACACACGAGATGTCGCCCCGCCGCCGTACATGTGTCGACACGCGCAATATAATATAAACGAGATTCCATAATAATTCAATTACGATTGCAATATTAATGCCGAACCACGAATACGGTTGCTCTCTCCGTCGCCAGTTCCAGATTGGATTTTAACAATCCAACGATAAAATATGGTTGGCGGAGTTCGCCACGCCTAATTGAAGTGGTGGGGGTGCGCGTTGCTCAATAGAGGGCGCCAATTAGGGGGTGTATCGACTAGAGCCGAGTCGAACCGCGCCAGGAAGAAACGGCAACGTTATCTCGATAATAATTTAAATCGCCGTCTGGTCGGAATGAAAACAGCAATAAAATTTGTAGTCCTAACCAAACTGAATTCTGGGGAATAAGTAAATTCGATATTTTTGAATAAATTATTAAAATAATTTTCCAAGTGGTTTAGCTAAGGCCGCCCAAGTGTATGGCATCATCGAAAATAGTTTTTGCTTGAGTTTGAATAATAAAGTGTACACTCTTTTTACACTTCTATTGTTTTGTATTGACGCCTTTACGGTTTGTACTGTACATTGCGTTTGAAAAACTGCTTAAACATAATTTTAATCTTAAATATAAATCGTCTAAGTCGCTACAAATTGAAAAGTATGATTGAAGTATTAAATACTTCAATGTCCCCGCCATGTAGATTTTATTTTAAAATTACGTCATAGCAATGGCTCCGGAACACGTGATTTGAAAAATAATTAGAATTCCCAAACGTTTGACAATTCAAATATCTAATCTCTCCATAACGAAACGATATTTTCTTCCTATTCTATGTGATACAACTGTTGCACTGCGAGGAATTAATTGAATAATAATTATAAATTCGGAATCTAGAGTGGCAAATGTAGCTGGCATCATTGGTAGCACGTGATTGGCGCTCGAATGTTCAGCGCCATTTTGATCAAGTGGAGACACCATATTGGAATTTTCCGACGATACGATGACAAGAAAGCTCGCGTGTCAACCAATAGTCTGCCGTCATTTCATCGGTTTAGAAAATAGGTGAAGGCTTCGTCATTTCTTTTTAATAGATGGCGTACTCAGAGCAAGGTACTTGTGGTTCCATCGTCCATCTGCAGAACCGACACTGCTCTATTTCGGTGGACGCCGAAACGGCCCATTTCCGCTACATTATTTACACACCCCGAAACATTTTTATCGTCATAGTCCGGTGTCGCGGCCTATTGGTTCGTTGATGTACGCCGCCTTAAAACAGGCTCGGGTAGGTCCTAGATGCCAAAGCACCAGTTCCATAAAGGTATCGGAGGGGAGGCGAATTCGCCTAGACCAAACAAAAGTCGTCAAATTAGCAGACCGCAAAATTAAATTTCCAAATGGCGACTAGCCATCTAGCTATTACATTAGCTTGATGGTTGCAAATTTATTCAGCGAATCTAATAACTTCGTTTAGAAATCATTTCTTAAATCGTTCAAATCTTACAACTGTTGTCAATTATTGATGGCAATCGTAAATTGCAGATGCCTCGATTTTACAGTTTTCCACATTTTGTGGTGAAGTTACGCTGTTAGGTCGCCAAATTTTATTGAATAAACAATCGGAATAACTTTCGTCGAAGGGGGTTAAAACGACATTACGGTTTACCAGAAAACCGCGACGTCGCCGCCACCACTGCCGAAAGTCTTCAAACAAACCACGAAAATGTGCTTTGTTTTTTTATAAGTTAACACCTACAAGCGCTATCTGTAATACTAACACGATAAGACTGCTCCGAGAATCTAAAACAAATTCGAATTTGGGAAAGGAAAATCAATATTAGGAAGCTTGCGTAGAACGACGCGACGTGTTATGATAGTTTTTTCCCCGTGTTATCCAGTACACACTGTATACGGTACAACCAGTTTCACATCGAATGAGGTCACACGTCGACAAATGAGACAAAAAGCAAACTCTTATTGAGATCATATGACATCAATGACGATTCCTCATTCAATCAGAACGCACGTAAAAAATTCGATCCAGATTGAATTCGGTCGCATCTAGCTATTAGATTAGCTCGATGATAGCAAATTTATTCATCATTAAGAAATAATTTCTTAAATCGTTCAGATCTTACGACTGTTGTGAATTATTGATTGCACTCGTCAATTTCAGATGCCTCGTTTTTACAGTGAAGTGTCATCGAATTAGGACAGCAATTAAAATGCTGAATTGCAACGGAATCAATGGAGCCGCCACCCCATGTCAATCCGGATCAAACAGTTGGGTGTGCACGGGGTATTAGCCGTAAATGTGTCGCATCTAAGCTTCTGACACAGAAGGGGGGAAAAACACTGGCGACACTCGACAGCTCGGCATGTCGCTGGAACTGTCCCAACAAAAAAATTGGAAAAACGCATTTCGAGATCATTTTTTGGGGGGTCCAAATTTTTTGCGAATCAACGATTGAACCCCAACCCCCCTCCATACACACACACACAGACTTTTTTCTAACCCCCCCCCCCTCCCCTGCAATATTACACCCACCACCGCCGCCGATTCGATCTGGGCGAATCCTCAGCCACTCAATGGGCGGGCCAGGCGCGCAAGGAGTCCTCCTTTTTATCATACCAATTTGAATTGCCAAATAGTTTGTAGACTGCAGTGAGAGGAGGATGGAGACACACACACACACACACACACACACACATGAACGCACGCCAGTATGCAGAATTTTCATATATAAATTCGTTCGGCAAAAGAATTTAAGCACTTGCGGGGAAACTATTTCCACATCAAAAACATCAGTCGATATTCCACACGGGATGCGGAGGTCGCCAAACTTTTTCCAAAGACGCGACAAACGGCTATCTTGATATGGTAAAATCGAGAAACAACAACCAGAACCGCCACTGGTAAAAAGGTGCACTAATCCGATCGATAGCTCATCATTAGACATTTTTCTTATTCCTGTTTTGCCCAACTATACATACCGATCCAATAAGACTGGTATCGTGTTGGTCAGGTGCAAAAGGTGCCACATTGCAACGCCAATTTCAGTCGTTGGTGGCGACACTCACGGCGGAGAAACGATCCGCAGTAGGCCGGTGACACGCTTTAACCACTTAATGTGTAGACATACGCGCATCTGCATACATGTACTGTATATGTGTGACATGTCTACATCATAAATTTCAATGTAAATGTCGCATCCCAGAGCTTTCAAGACACTGGTTTTTGGAGCTTACACATACTTGGAATTCTCCTTACGAAATTGAGCTTCCGGGCACATAAAGAACTCCTTAAGTTGTAACAGTCAAATGTCACCAATTCTGGTCGTCCGCACACTATCCCAACGGCTCACAAATTCTGTCCTTACATTTTATTGGCCCGCGAACTGGAAAACTGCCGCCTTGCCGTTCCATCGAGACCTCAGTTGTCTCTAGCGATGTCTCATTCAATGGTATAAATGATTCCAATAAATTACAACCGGGTTTAAGTGGTGTGACGGGGATGGCTACAGTTTGCGAGCCACCGCAATCACATAACACCCCTCACGACTCTCTCGCTCCCCCAGCGCCAGCGCCTTTATCTAGGCACCGTGCGATAAACAACAATGAAAGATGCAACAATGAAAAAGAGAGGCAAAAAATAAAGTCGAGATATTTTTATATGACAAAGAGTGAAAAGGTTTTTAGTGCATAAAGAGCGGGGTCGAGGGTGGTGAGGATGCTGGGGCGATGTCGTCTTTTGATGCCCGGACAGCGGATCGTCCGAAGACCTCCCGCTGACCTACCCCAGATGAACTTTGCACCAACATTTCAAAAAGCAATAATACAAAAATCGACAAACATTACCAATGAAATTCAAATTAACAGAAAATTAAGTTATTCCAGTTCTTTAATTCGTGTGGATCGGTCACCTAAAACCATAACTTAGAAATTTCAGATATAAAACGAATACATTATTTTGGGTTTCACCGTTTGATTCGAACATTGAATAATAGCCACACATATATTTCTGCTTAGTTTAACTCTCCTATGGCATCGATGACAGACCACATATTACAAAAAAACCACTAAAATTGGGGTCCCAGGAGAGGAGATATCCAAATGGCATGCTGCCGCACAGTCGGTAGAGCACGCAGACATGCAAAAAAGAGACAGCTTCCTGATTCAAAAACCAAAACAGGCCCACGCACTTCACATTTAGGAGAAAAATCCTCTATAACTATGTTATAAAAGTATGTGTACTGGGCGCACTCGAATTTTACAATTCCAATTTGAACTATTAGGGCTTGAACGTGGTCACGTTATTACCATACGAGTACTGTTTTGATGACTGACATTTATTTTTGTGGATCCTTACTGGAGTAGTGTTTGGGGAGAAAGGGAATGCGAAATAAAAGTATAAATTGTTTCATTGTTGTGGCTGTATTGATTCTGGTTGTCGCAGAAACACTAGACAATTATAAACACGAAGTGACCACCAAGCATGAATAGCATTGCGACACATGCATGTACATGTAAACAAGAGGAAATACATGTACGTCAAAGTGAATTTATTTCACTATAGCGCGAAAAAAATATGCAATGCACTCTTTAAGCGGCGTTTACACTGGAAAGATCGGCTCCTAAGGAGCCAATCTTCATCGCTTGGTGTAAACCGAAAAATCGCAACTTCGAAGAGCGATCCCAACACAAATAGAAATTATCCTATTCTGAAAGGTGCCTCGCATGGGATCCGATTTCTGAGCGCTCTCTGTGCGCTCACTGAGGGCTCCACTCCGCTCTCGAGCGACAATGGCACAACAAAAAGAGCGCTCATTTTTGGCGCGAATGTTTCATGCATCACGCGCCTCTACTGAGAGATATTTTCATTAAATTTTCGTGCAGCCGCGCCATCTGTTGAGCAAATATTACATAGGCGTGAGTCACTCTATTTTGTTGTAAACCGAAAAGATCGTATCAGGGGAGCGGAGAACGTTCCAATCTCCCGCGATCGAAAAATATCAGTTTCTTAGGAGCCGATCATTTTCAGTGAACACAGAGCTTTACTGAAATAAAATCTGTAGATTAAATGCACAATATTAGTTTAGGGATTCTAAGGTCGCGGCGATTTTAACTGCGTGCAACAAATTGATGTGTCCTAATTATTAGGGCCACATTGTGATACAGAATAATAATTTCCTAGTTTGAAACTAAACTTAAAACATATGTCAGGTTCCATTGAGGGAAACCAGAATAGCTCAATTGTGTAAATGAGTTCTGAGCGGCGATACATTTAAAGGTAGGTATCGATATGTCCAGTTCGCTTTTCCAGTTTCGGCAGTTCTGCAACAGGACTCACAACTCAGGTTGACCGTTCCATTCGATTCATCCGACCCCTCTCATGGCCCATAAACGTTATTCCAGCATTAAACGCGCTTCTGCCGACACGCACATCCGTATCTAGAATCTCTGACACGACTTTCCCCTAAATTGCCGACACCAATATATAAATAGCCCGACGCACCCACATAATTGAGTTCGCAGTTGGCACACGAAGTCGAGCGAGGCATCCAACACCATTCAAGTCAAAATCGCCAATTTTCAGCTATAGAATCCAATAAACTTCGGGGGTGAAAACGCAATAAGCGCGATAAAACTCTTGCAAATTGGGCGGAATTGCCCCGCTTGCCCTCCATCGATCTGTCTTTGGGGAATCACGAAACACCCGCTAGGTTTAACGCCCGCACGCACAATCCTCCTGAGAACCATGCTACTTTTTTTAACCACCTTATGCCTTTGATTATTTGTTTACTAGAGAAAAGTTACCCGGCTTTGCTCGGCTGTCCTCGTCATGATACCTTCATAATTTCTGAAATATTACTCAGAGGTATTAATTGAATAATAATTAAAAATTCGGGATCTGGTGTGGAAAATGTCGCTGGCAGCATTGGTAGCACGTGATTGGCGCTCGAATGTTCAGCGCCATTTTGATCAAGCGGAGACGCCATATTTGAATTTTCCGGCGAAGCGATGGCAATGTTTAGCACTTCAACGGCCGATATCTCGAGAAATACTCAAAATCGAGATCTGAAATATCCTGCACTCCACTATAAATTTGAGGAACTTTCTACAGCTCAAATTTTATTCAATTTCCTTAAGTCGATTTTGGTAAGTAGACACCGCAAAAAATACGCCAAACAATACATTTGATTTCGATTGCCGCAGCGGTGGTGCTTTCATTTGACCTTTGGTGGCAATTATTTTCTAGTTCACGGTTGATGGCATACATGGTTAGCGTTACAATACCAGAGCTTCCAGTTAGTCAGGAAATTTTGATTAAAGTCTGTATACTACTTACTTACTCGCAATGTTTCTTCTAACTATTGAGTCAAGCGAAATAATTGAGAAAGACGAAAAGTCCAAAATTGCAACCCTCGTCACTCAAAGCTGCGCTATCTCACTGGCTGTGTCATACAAACAGCCAATAGTTGACTGGCTCCGTGTAATTAGTCCCCTACAGTCTCAGGAGGACCCCCAGTGCATAGCCCCCACTCCAAACAACGCACGGCAAGGTGCGAAACAGTGTTGGTGCCATTACGACGAATTCGACCGGTACCTCATGACCGCCCCACCTCCTTCCGTCCTCCAAAAAAGAAAAAACAACAACCCCGGCCGAACCAACATCAATTGATGCACGCCATGTCGATGCCGGACCACTCGGGAACTCTATCGTGGCGGCATTCGCGCGCCTAATTAGCCCCCTCGCGGTCCTCCAGGCGAACCGAATTACGAAGCACGCGAGGCGCCCACGATCGATGGCACATAATAATGGCCGCCGCGCTTTTCACTCGCCAGCCAAATCGAAGAATGTACACACTCGACTCCCGATGGTCGTCAGGGGGGCAGGGAACGGGGGAGGAGGGAAAAGGGTTCAAACCAATTATACGCGGGCTCGTATAGTGAGTTCCAATATCGAGTATTGTATTAGCAGATTGAGATGTTGATGATTGCAATTGCGGCGGTCATTTTGAGTTCAATGGGTCAGATCCGGTCAATTGTGAGGACATCAACAGCTTTCTTGACGCGAATGAAATCCGACAGAACACAAGAATAAAATAGAAAGCACAACGCGCACCTACCTCGATTGTAATCATTCAGTGCATGCGCATGTGTTTTGTACTTAATGAGCATCATGGGAATTCTTTGATTAACGATCAAAGAGGTTCCATAATGCATTTCCGCACACTTTCTTGGACATGTTTTAAAGGCCTTGCACGTCCCCCCTGATCCCAAAAACGTGAACCTCCGCTATTTGTGAATCACAGGTGCTTTTGGCCTATCTCGAACTTAAAAACTCTAAAGTAGATTAACCCCAGTTTCATCTTGTTTATTACTTAACGCATTCAAAGGCTGCGAATTCTTCTTCCGAATATATTTCGTCTTTGAACACATTTTTTTATACAATAAAATAAAAAACCAATTCCGTTGAATGGCTCATTTGTTTCCGAAACACGATTACAACAGTACACACAAACTGCCGCCTCCATAATTTTCTCCCGTGTATCCAATCCATTCCAGGATCGCAATATTTCTCGAAAGATTCTCAAAGTAAACAATGGCAATTGGAATGAAACGAGGCGGACTCCTTTGAATCAGTGAAAATAAAAGACGGAAACAGGTTAGGCTTTAGATTGGAACATCAATTATGAATTGCCGCTTTCCACTCTTCGTGTCAGCTTTTTACGTGTATATGGTGGAACGCATTATCTCGCTGAGAAACAAATTATTTTGAAAATTGACAGTGCGCATGCGTCCCAGCGGGACTGGGGTTGTCGTGCGTGGCAGGAGGTCTATCGATACGCACACGGCGCTGCGACATTATATAAAATGCGTGCCCCAAAAATCACGCCTATCTACCATTACAGAGTGATCCAGTAGTTTCTTGTCTCTCCGGATATTGTTTTCCCCAGTGTATTATTTAATGAATTCGGATTATACATCGTAGCCACCAAATGGACAGCTCGTCCCACGGGACATTTCATACACATATCGAAACTGATCAGTTTGGCCAGAATCATAATGAAGTCGACACGGAAGCGTGCAGATAAGTGGATAAACCCCGAAATAATTTATCCGTTGATTCAGTGCCACGTTTCACTCCCCTCACCGCTTAAAAATTCATTTTCTATTAACAAGTTGTACAATAATTAAATGAGTCACGGTTTTATGAGGCTTCAAATTTGATTTTCTCAAAAGTCCTTAAAGCGGAGTTTACACTAGATGAAGATCGGCTACTAAGGAGCCAATCCTGTGTGCTCCGCTCACCTGCGACCACAATCAAAATGAGGTCTCATGGGGTTTAATGAATTATTAATTAATCAATAATTAATATATGTACGACTCGTCGTGGCTTAGCGTTGGTTTAGCGACTGACTGTGGCTCGGCGGTCTCGGGTTCGATTCCCGGCGCGGGCTCTCGAAAATTTCGATCCAGGG